>JXSR01S074070.1:35327-49608 GCA_000969725.1 Ophiothrix spiculata | reverse complement strand
GAAAAGGTATCTATATATTTCTATTTCATCATGACAAGAGTCCAATAATCTACAATCAAACATACAAAATACAATCCTGAACTTCCCCCATGTTAAGCCAATCAACAGCTTCAAACCCGGAACACCGGGACTCATTGGTGCAAAGCGAGGGAAGAACCGCTGAGCTAACCTGTTTCCCCAAACTATATGAGATCTTGGTAAATCATGCACTACGGTGCGCAAATTGGGGTCTCCATTTAAAGAAACAGATATATTAAAAATCATCATCGGACATGTTAGTGCTAAAATGGTTCTTTAAACCAACCAGCAGACAAGAATCTATAACATATTTGGTACATAAAGCAAATACTGACTGCTAGTTGTTCGGGTACAGTTAAATTTTATTTACTTGAGTAGATCTTAAAAACTTGATTACGCCCTAGCTACACTTTGGGCATAATCATGGTTTTAAAATTAACTTGGGGAAATAATGTTAATCATGCCCTCAAAGCTGTCAATATGTGATGACTCACCCCGAAAGGGAGGACTTTGCATACGATATCGATTTTGAGTTTATCATTGCATCTGTTACAGCAATTTCTCAGCTTTTAAATGACACCTTATTTGTTTGATCAAGGCGATCAAATTTTACAACAGAAAATCTGCTGGAAATTCGTATTATTTTCTTTATTTTTTGCTACCTATTTTCACCAGTATCTTGAAAAGTGTTCTGTCGCAAAGTCCCCCTTTTCGGGGTGAGTCATCACATATATTTGTATACCGTGACTATAATAATGGCTAGGCATAAAATCATCAATAGATAAAATATTGTGCGTCCATCCAAAATTACATATTTTAAGGTAGTCAAAACATCTTGTAAACAATTGTCATTCTTAGTTTATGGACAAAATCAAAATCCAAAATTAAATTCATGTCCAGCATTTTGACCATCTGTGATGTGCAATGAAAATCCGACTTATGCTGCGGATTTAAGACAATAGACCTTTTCAAAACACAACTTTCTGAGAATTCCCAAAGCTGATTTTATACTTTCCAGCAATTGCCGACATTAAAAGTGACTCACTAACACAATACCCAGAATGATACATTTGCATTCACGTTAACTGACTGTATACTAACTCAAACTTGTAATTAGGGTTAGCACTTAATCAGACGATTTCAAATGGAAATATCACTCTTTGTCTCGGTGAGCGCATGGTACCACCAGCCAAAAGTTGTTCAGAATTAGTGAATCTAATAATTTATGGGTCTGGTAATATTCATTTGTCACTTTTATTGCACTGAAAATGCGAGAGAATTTTCAGAAAATTTTGTTGACAAAATCGTGCATTCTAATGAGCTTGTACATGAATGGTGAAAAATGGCCATGTGATCAACTTTCCGAAGATTTCAGGATGGATTTTGAAAAGGTGTATCAATTCGAGGGCTAAGAGCCACAAGGCCGTATATGCACGGGCAACAAAAGAGCCACAAAGCAGTATTTGCACCTTTGTTGCACGTGCAAATATGTCCTTGTGGCTCTTTTTTCGTGCAGATAAAGCCTTGTGAGTCTCAAACCTTAAATTTTATTTGGTCTTATCATTAGATAAAGATGGATTGTGGAAATTAGGATCGTGGCTAAAGGCATAAGCCACGATCATCAATGTAACACTTACTGATTCTAATGCATTTTTAGAAAGTACTTCCAACTATCAATTTGTTTATATAAAAAAATAGTGTTTCTAGAGATATACTGTTAATTTCTCAAAATCAACACATTTTTCATCTAACAATGTTTGTAGTGAAGCTATCATCTTTTTAAATATATTTTACATCCCTAAAGAATAGTAATTCATTTTAAAATCAACAAGCATACAAATGAATCAAAAGTTAGGAAAATAGAAACACTGTTTGTAGATTGGAAAGTAAGGATTTCGGTGGAAAAATATCTTTAAAAAACTGTTTATTTTGTTAATATCATGTATAACTTTTCTTATATCAAAGAAGTTTTTAGAATTTTCATATCCATGAGGAATTGTGGTTTTTACCTACAAAGCATCAGAAATCAGTGGATCAAAAATCTTGGACTGAATTTTGAAAACATGCAGGCCGGTGAAAAAAATGCTCTTCTGGATCTGTGAATATGAACAGAAGAAGAGTAATAAAAAAAATAAAAAAACCTAAGCTAGGGCAATCTAGAAGAACAGCTTGCGCATGAATGACTTCTTTTCAAACTGTTTGATATTAAATCATAAGGATTCTAACTTCTTTTTTTTTTTTTGGGGGGGGGGGGCTATTTATCATGAACACTTGTAGTATTATAATGATGAGTAACTAAACCCTGGTAAAAATCGAGTACTATTCTAGTACAAGATTGGAATGTGAAAATTTGGAACATCGTTCGAGTACAATTTAAGTACAATTCTAGTACTAGAATTGTGTTCCAAATGTGCACATTCCAATCTTGTACTAAAATTGTACTCGATTTGTACTAGAATTGTACTCAATTTTCTCCAGGGAAATCTACAATATGAGCCTAAAGAATAAAGTAAGGAAACATATTAATGATAATTTTCAATATGATTTTGATCAACTTTAAGTCACTCAGGGTCACATAGTAATTATGGCTAAGAGCTTGTTTTACAATTAGGGTACCTCTTCCAAAAATTCCATAGCAGTCCTGTTTTAAGGTTTATTAACTGTGGATGCTTTTTTGATTTCAAAGTGCTTTCGACAAAATATTAGCCAGGATTTGATCTACCTACAACAATCAAGAAAAGATT
Source organism: Ophiothrix spiculata (assembly GCA_000969725.1). NCBI lineage: Eukaryota > Metazoa > Echinodermata > Ophiuroidea > Amphilepidida > Ophiotrichidae > Ophiothrix > Ophiothrix spiculata. Next base: position 46,846 of record JXSR01S074070.1, on the reverse strand, counting down.
AGAATTAGTCTTGAACTTTACTGAAAAATGTGCTCATTTATGATGATTTTGCCGAAAATTGCTATATTATTTTGTTTTTGTTTTTTTCAGTATGGAGCTTCAAATTTTGACGAACGTTAAGCACTTGATCTTAGTGAGTGAGACGAGCAAAAAATGATCTTCTGAAATGAGTTTTAGATGAGCGGTAGAAGAGTAATCGCTTTCAAGCTTCTCAAAATCCAGTGTCTGAAAAATATGAGAGAAGTACTAATAGAAAACACTTCACTACTGACATGGGGGCTCTTGTCAAGGACAAATCAATCTGTACTTTGCACATCCAGATGCATCTGGACTTTGGCTTGGCTTCCAAAGACATTCGCTTGGCAGAGTGACATTTCCTCTGACTTATTCGCTAAAACAGAGAGCGAATGTCGCTCTTATCGTTTCAATCAATGAAAGTGAATGTCACTTGCTATGTTGTAGCGCTATTATTATTGAATAAACAAACCCAAGAATATTTGAAGCGATCTTCGCTCCAATTCAATCTGGTGTTGAGCGAATGTCGCTTCCCATCGGAGCAAAGTTTTCTATGTAGGGTGAGTGAATGTCACTCGGGCAAGGGAATGTCTTTGGACGCCAAACCTAAACTGGATTTCACCAAAATGTTCACACGAGCGTAAGTGACTATGCGTGTTCATATGCATAACTTATGAGTTATTTCGACTCGTATGCACATCCAAGTGTTAAAATACGCGCCACTTGATATAAGTCAGATTTACGCATGACCGTGTAAACACAATCTGTACTTTAATATGTTAATATAGATGCACCTAGATTTGGCATCTAGATTTGACACTCCCATTTGGAAACCCAATGTCACATACATATACATACCAACTATCAAACCTATGTGCTACCATAATGTAAATACATAAATATATACCGGAATTATAGTGTGCTATGCTTCCCTGATTTGTAATTCAACATGGCCTCTGCACACTAGCTCTGACCACTATGGCCTAGCTCTGTCCACTATGGCCACTAGCTCTGACCACTATGGCCTAGCTCTGTCCACTATGGCCACTAGCTCTGACCACTATGGCCTAGCTCTGACCACTATGGCCCAAGTTAAAGCTCCATTCCACACCAAGCATTATTTACAGTTCTAGGTCAACTACTAGAGATGCTGAACATTGAACTGCCCATATACCCCATCACTGCCAGGATCTGCTCCCCGTAAGTTTCGTACGGGTTTTCACACAACAACTAGCTGTTAGTTCCTTGTCCAAGGGAATATCAATTCTCTACTTTTGGCACCACACCGGGGTTCAATCATGTGACCTTCTGCATCGTAAGCGAACACCTTACTACTTGGTTAATTTAATTAATGTGATCGATATAAAAACAAAATTAAATTCTCGCAAAATGAAGAATATATTTCAAAATTATATCAATTTAACTGAATAGCAGATTCAAAGACCCTCACAAACTCTGTCAGGGAGGATCCAAATAGATTCTCCTGTTTCTCTCAGAAATTCTACCCATGCCAAGTATTATGCAAGTACTTGTATCATTGATTGATTGATTGATCGATTGATTGATTGATTACAATGGGAGGACAAAGTCTTCCATGGATCTACACTTGAGTAAGGCCATCAACAAAGGACACTCCACTGATTGTCACTTTTCCAACTGTTTTCTATCAAATGTAAAAAGTGCTATACCACCTTGTCCGCTGACATCATTAAACGACTCCCAGCTTTCTAGATCAACATCACCATCCTGATCCACTTGAATTGTTATCCCGGTGTTGTAACAAAAACCGTTGGCGCTTATAAACACTTCATCTCCGATCCTGAAAGCGCCTGCTCTATTAGCAGGAATAAAGTCTTGTTTAACCTCATCCCCAATTACAACTGACACTTCATGGGTATTCTTATGAGTGACTTCAAGTACACGTACAGACATCTTACAGCGGGGATTGCGATACCATGGTGTATTGACATCACTAGGGACAACTTTGTAGATGACTCTGTAACAGACGTCTTTGTGGACGATTAACTGCGGCGGATGGACAGGTCTTTCACGATTGATATCATGCAGTTCTTCCAGGACTTCTTGCCATTTGTTGGAGGCAGGATGGTAAGCAAGAAGGACATACTTCACCTGCGGTCTTGCAGTCTCAGGGTTGACAGCTTCTGGTGTGACGCCATGTAGGATGATCTTATTGCTGAAGGCTCTGACAGAAAGACTCTGACAACGAACAGGTAGGGATGCTAGAGTCTCCCAGTGTTGTCTCTCTATATGAGTGCGTTCCACGTCAGTGATATCGTATCCCATATCATTTGATCCCCCGATGGCATAAATATGATTGTCTAGATAGACCATAGGAAAACTGTTCCTTGCTTTGACCATGGGATTTAGCTGTGTCCACCTATTTTCTATCGGATGATACTGATAGAAATGCCTACGACAAACAGGAATTAGGCGATAACTGTCCTCTGAATCTCCGCTCCAATCTGAATCTGAGTCGGCATACAATTCATCGTGATCTAGGTCCCTCTTTTGATCAAGTCCACCGGCTGAGTATAATGTGCCGTGTATCGATATCATGGATTGGTAGCATGCCGAATATGGTAAGGCCGCAAACCGTTTCAATAACTTCCACCGCTTCTCTTTTGTGTGATAATATTGAAATTTACATGATGATGGTGCCACAAGACTGTAAGCTTTGCCTATCAGTGTGGATATTGGGGCCTGCAAATAAAACAAGAAAGAATGGGTAGCTTTAATAGAAATCAAGACTTCAATTTAAAGTCTAGTGTGGATATCGGGCCTGCAAATAATTATAAAACAAGAAAATAATTTGGTAGGTTAAAGGGGCATTGGACAAGTTCAGCATCATCCCCCAAACTTTTCCCAAACCATTTTGAGGTTTTTGCATCATATGAAGTATTAGTGATCATAATGACAGCATGCAAAGTTTCATTGTCAAATTCAAACCCGTTATATCAAAATATTTAGATATTCTTTTATTTTTAATAATCGTTGTCGACAACGATAAATACTGCCCTCTATAGTTGATTTTTTTTTTAAATTGGTCTTTTCAGGACTAATGCAAACTCCAAACTTCTTTTGATGTATCTGCAATCTATGATATAAAAGGAATGTTTTACAAACAAATCTTTGGCTCATTCTTAATATATAGCATCAATAAATACATTTAGAGAATAGCCTCCGCCATACCCAAGATCAACAAACAAAATAAAATTCATAGTTTTGATTTTTCTGAAGGTTTTGATTAAATTTTTCCCAATATCTTGAATTGATTGTTATTTTCTAGCATATGAAGTGTAAATCATCCATAAATAAAATTTCGAAATTTTGTCCAATGCCCCTTTAACCCTTTGAACCCGACGAGCCGGTATACCGACTCACATGACATATCGTCATGTGAGTGCAAGAAAGTCATATCTGCAATGGCTGCCCTAAGTTATATATATTTTATGTCTTGTCACAAGACTGGAGATTATAAAGTGTGCAATCCAAATTTAAGACAAATGGCAGCTATTGCAGATACGACTTTCTCGCACTCACATGACGATATATACCGTAAACGCCGGTTTACCGGCTTTTAGGTCACATGTCGGAAACTTTATGTGCCTGTCATCCTGCATGGGTACTTACAGGTTTTATTTACATCTGAAGACATCAATAAAGCTTTGAACCCATGGTTAATGGTTCATTTAGCTTTTATTTATTTGACAGAGGTGAAAAATTCCTCACATTTACGTAAATTTGATCGCAATTTTCAACAAATGTGTCTTCGCCCATAGACTACAACATAAATGTCGGATATGTTGGTCGACAATAATATCTTTTTTGAATGGTGGTTAGTGGAACAATTAAGACTACTGTAAAATGAAGGAGTAAAGCAAGGGAAATCAAAATCAAAGTAAGTTTAACAGTTATATTGTGTTTTTAAACTTTCGGGTTGGCCTGGGTCAGCAGTACAGATAGATACAAGTGGAATGGCCATGGTTCAAAAGTTTAAAAATCAATCAAGACTTCCACTTAAAGTCTAAGTGGCATGCTGCAAGGTAAAAATAATAGGGTGGATGGAGCAGGGCAACTTGGAATAAAATGTAAAGTTGAAACCAAGAAAAGTTATAAGGAAATCGGTGTTCACTGCCATTTTGATTGAATGCTGTGTAAAACCCAATGGGATGGCCTAATTTTAATCCAGATTACATTGAACTGGAAGGGGTCAACTTTTGAGTTCCAAAAGATGGGAAACCGCTGAAAGACGGGAAATTTTCATGCCTGATAAAGTTGAGGAAATTTATACTTCAAAATATCTGAATTCAGATTTTTATCTGAAAATTCTCATGCCTGCAAATAAAAGTTACTAAAAATAGGACTCACAGTTATAGTGCTCCTCGTAGTAAAGACCTCTGGGTGAGTAGATGACAGGGACCAGTAGGGATCTTTGATTTTGGTTAATAAAAGATCCCTACTGGATCATATTACGTCTTCATAAGTTAATAAAAAGCAGGACTCACAGTTATAGTGCTCCTCGTAGTAAAGACCTTTGGGTGAGTAGACGACAGGGGCCAGTACGGATCTTTGATTTTGGTTAATAAAAGATCCCTACAGGATCATATTACGTCTTCATAAGTTAATAAAAAAGCAGGACTCACAATTATGGTACTCCTCGTAGTAAAGAACTCTGGGTGAGTAGACGACAGGGGCCAGTACGGATCTTTGATTTTGGTTAAAAGATCCGTACTGGATCATATTACGTCTTCAAACACACAAAAGTTAATAAAAAATAGGACTCACAGTTATGGTGCTCCTTGTAGTAAAGAACTCTGGGTGAGTAGATGACAGGGGCCAGTAGGGATCTTTGATTTTGGTTAAAAGATCATATTACGTCTTCAAACACACAAAAGTTAATACAAAATAGGACTCACAGTTATGGTACTCCTCGTAGTAAAGAACTCAGGGTGAGTAGAAGACAGGGGCCAGTACGGATCTTTGATTTTGATTAAAAGATCCCTACTAGATCATATTACGTCTTCAAACACATAATAGTTAATCAAAAGCAGGACTCACAGTTATGGTGCTCCTCGTAGTAAAGAACTCAGGTTGAGTAGAAGACAGGGGCCAGTAGGGATCTTTAATTTTGGTTAAAAGATCCGTACTGGATCATATTACGTCTTCAAACACATAAAAGTTAATCAAAAGCAGGACTCACAGTTATGGTACTCCTCGTAGTAAAGAACTCTGGGTGAGTAGACAACAGGGGCCAGTAGGGATCTTTGATTATGTTAAAAGATCATATAACGTCTTCAAACACATAAAAGTTAATAAAAAATAGGACTCACAGTTATGGTGCTCCTCGTAGTAAAGAACTCTGGGTGAGTAGAAGACAGGGGCCAGTACGGATCTTTGATTTTGGTTAAAAGATCATATTACGTCTTCAAACACACAAAAGTTAATAAAAAGCAGGACTCACAGTTATGGTGCTCCTCGTAGTAAAGAACTCAGGGTGAGTAGACGACAGGGGCCAGTACGGATCTTTGATTTTCTGCAATTTCCTCACTTGCTCAATCAATGAGTAACATTCTGGTATTTCCAGTATACGTGTCTCAGTTGAGAACAATTGTTTCATATGATCTTTGTTCACTAGACCCAGTCGAACTTTTTTCAGAAGATCAACCGCATGTGATTTTCTTTTGTCCCAGCCATGTTTCAGCCAGTTGACGACCAGTGCCAAAACCTTTGGGAGAATAAAGATACACATTTCATGTCAACAAAATTAGTTCAATAGTTTTTTGTTGATGCTGAAAGTAAAATATACTGATGCAACCAGACCTGTAGGGAGCTTGATCTTCCCTACCTGATTTTGAGGACTTACGTCTTCTAAACATTAAAGCAATACTATAAAGTGTTAAAAATGAAGCGCCCCCCTGTCACCCATGACTTTTGATTTTTTGGTCTTATTTAGAATTATTTTTGGTAGATATGAATACCCTCCAAACGATTTGGCTCAAAGATCCTTATTTTTTCTGTTATGGCCATTTGTTGAATTAAATTTGGGATCCCAAATTTAATTCCACATGTATAAGTATAGGAAAGCATGCATGTGCTTTGTATCCATTTTTCGGTGTCAAAACAATTTTTTTCACAAAATACACTTGAAAACGCTTTTAGATAGTCATATTCCTCCATTTTGTGCTGTTTTTACTATAGACCATTTTTGATCAAAATCTGATAGTATTGCTTTAATACAAGAGCTCAGCAACTTTGTTTAAATCATTTTTAATATTTTTAACGAAGTGTGTCCAGATTATATGAAAGAAAATTTTACAAGGGTATCCACTGTACATAAGCATAACACAAGAGGAAGCAGGTGCAATTTTCATGTTCCAAAAAGTAACACACATAGCAACTCATCTTACTTTTACAATGCCAAAGGATTGGAATGGGCTTCTGGATGATATTAAAAGTATCTCCCAGAAATCAGTTTTGAAACATGATGTAAAAAGCTTCCTTTTAAATAACATGGATGTATAATTGCATTTTTAATGTTCTTAAATGTATTTTTGTAATTGTAACATATATATTTTCTAAGGACCCCTTTGGAAATCAGTTTTAACTTTAAGGGTTATCCTAGCATTATGATTTCATTATTTATGTTGTTGTTATATGTATTTTTAATAATTTATTGTTGTGAAATTTTACATGTGATGATAATATGCTGAATAAATTCAATCAATCAACCACTCCATTGGTCACGCCACTGATGCAACCAAGGAAATTAAAATCGTTTGCCACCATCTTATTGTCGCTCATGGAGCAGAGTTATTGTACCTCCAGGTTTGTTCATAAACAGGCCCACTAGCAAGGCAGATTCAGTCAATCTTTATTTCAAGCATAGATTGCATGTACATATTATTTCATGCTAATACTATGTCCATGTGTTCAGCAGCTTCTATAGCAACATGATCTGAGCCAGTTATGCCAATTTTCCCGCAATTCTGTTTCGAAGAGAGGCTCGAAGTGTAACATGCATTGCCATAAAATGCCGGAGCCAGAGGTACAATAACTCAACCTCCATGAACGAATCCAAGGTGGCTGCCATCCCAATGGATTTATACAGCAAATGAATGAATTAATATAATAGACTACATAGTAAGGTTTCTGTCAAGACTGTTTTTTCATGTTGACATGTCGCAACAATTTGTTGTCAACTTCAACATATGTGTCGACATAAAGTGGATATCAAAGAGTTGTTTTTTAAGTTTTGATAAGTTTAATGACCTGTTTTAGACGTAGACTCGCATATAATAATGTGTTAGTTCTTTCTGCGTACGACAATTTGGATGGTATAAAATTGATATTTCTGAACTTTTTTCGTTGCCAACCATCATAATAACTTAAAATGATAAGTTGGCATTTTCAGCATGTTTTTTGTGATTGATATTGTTGTTTTCCTGTTTGACTAAATGCCTAATATATCAAATTTTTATGGAATTTTACTTACCCAGTTTTGTCGACAAACAAGATTTAATGTCAACATATCGAGATATGATGTATGTCCACAAATGTCGACATATTAGCATGTCCACAGAAACCTTACTCTATAGCTTTGAAGGGGCATTGGACAAGTTCAGCACCATCCCCAAACTTTTCCCCAAGCATTTTGAGATTTTTGCATCATTTGAAGTATTAGCGGTAATAATTACAGCATGCAAAGTGTCATTGTCAAATTCAAACCCTTTATATTAAAATATTTAGATATTCTTTTATTTCTAATTATCATTGTCAGCAACGATAAATACTGCCCTCTATAGTTGAATTTGTAAAATCAGCATTTTCAGGAGATCTAATGAAAACTCTTTTCAGGAGATCTAATGACAATTTCTTTTGATTTATCTTCAATCTATGATGTGAAAGGAATCTTTTACAAACCAATTTTTGTCTTTTTCTTGATTTATAGCATCAGAATAGCCTCATACCCAAAATCAACAAACAAAATAAAATTCAAATTTTTTACTTTTTTGAAGGTTTTGATCAAAAGTTTCCTGATATCTGGTAATTGACAGTCATTTTCTAACCTATGAAGTGTAAATCATCCTCAAATATAATTTGAAATTTTGTCCAATGCCCCTTTAATACCTTCTTCTACCTCAGGTCATAAAATTATTGAACACCCCTCAAATGCATTGGATCTTAGATTCAATAGCGTACCTCTTTTTCTTGCCAAGCAGATGCCAGATTCTCCAGCTCTAAGAACTCTTCCAAGAAAGCCATGCTGGCATTCTCCAGTATCACGTCAGATCGTTTCATCTCATGAATATTCGTCTCCAAATATCTGAAACAAATAAGTGGATATATCAAGGTTTTAAAACATTGGCGATTTAAAACACTGGTGAAGTGTGCTATCGCTGCTATGCCTCCCTGATTTGTGATTCAACATAGTTTCAACACACTGTACATCACTTAGGCTAAAAAAAGAAACAAGTTTGTTTCCTGTGGGACGCGCGCATTTCGTTTTGGCATCATATATTACCACATTTAATTTTGTTATTCTGATTTTTTTTTAAATGAAGCAGATTTGATAAAAAAGAATAGGGAGGATTAAAAATGATTACTAGAGACGTGTTTTCTTTTCAACAAACAAGCGAAACCGCAGTTTGCCTGTATTTCAACAGGTTTCTTACTATAATTCATCACCCATGCGGATGTTCTCATACAAATTTGCCTTAGCACCTCATTAAACAAATAAAAAAACGCATTTCGCATTTAGGTTTTGTGACCACCCACAGGAAACATACCTGTTTCTTTTTTCTTTTCTTTTTTTGCCTTACCAAAGTAAGCTCCATTCAACTCAAGCTTCATTTCTAGACCTGGAACAGCCTATAATACCCTGGTCACATATCTTTGCGGGGAAGTTGCGGTGTGTTTACAACGTTATACTGACCGGTGTCCCTGCAGACTGCAGAGACCGGGCGTTGTCCTTGAGCCACATAGAAGAATGTTTGCAAGAATTTAATTCTGAGTTTAAAAATTGCAGCTTTTATATGTCTTCAGTTATGGTCCCATAATCACGGGCATCAAACCGATGACTGACCAGGCATCGCAAGCATTCAACGGTGTCAAACCGATGTCATACCAGCATTACGGTTTTCTTCTGATTACCGGACACTGGGCGGCATTGAACATACATGTACCAAAAGGCAATGCAATTTCCTAAATACATGCATTTCCTATACCTTTTGTACAGGGGTTTTCCAAGACAAAGGCACTGAGTTCAGGAAAATTTTTGAAGAACTGCATCCCTTAAATATCTTCAGTGTATTGACTATCCACAGTGATCTTACTTTTTTAGTTTGTGATTTACTTGAGCATAATTCTCCTGTAATCTGGAAAAACCTAGTACGGCTGTTGGATGCAAACTTAGAAAACAGGAAAATTGTTTCGTTTCAGGATTAAGCTACTAAATATTATGGGAATTTGAAATGAAAAGGCTTCTAATTATCTTCATCTAAATTTAAGCCAAAATCAAAGTCCCATTAGGCAAAAAAAAAATTGTTTAGCGGGCAGATTTTCTTTTTTTTTTTAGATTTTTTTTTCAAATGTAAGTCAAAGTTGCACCAAATTATGGCCTCTAAAGATGCAAATAAGTCTACTGTACCGACAAATCTCTTTATACAAGTTTAAAAATAGTATTAAAATGGAAACAAAATGAAAACAACAACTTAAGAAATATTTTCTCAAAATTCTCAAAAAAAAACACCTTGTTTTTGAAATCTGAAAATTAGTCGCAGTATACTTTTGTACAGTAAAAACTTTTTTCAAGTTTTGAAAAACAGGGGCGGGCGGTCAAGGACAACCAACCAACTTTTTTTTTGGCCTTATATTCAGTAGCTTAATGAAACAATTTTAAGAGGTCACATATTCTTGAAATAACGTTTGTAACAAAAGAATAAAACAGAACAATATGAACTCTTAAATGGAAAATGGGTATCTCAAAAAATAAGTTCTGTAAAAGTGAGTCCTGAATTAATACAAATCCACAATATATTGTTCTGTAACTTATGTTTTAAAATATTCATTTGTGTGCTTTTACATAATATTACAGAGAATTCAAAATCACGTACATGGACATATGTCATACGGGATACTGTATTATTCCATTGTGATTGAATGAAGTATTAACCTCCATACTTCATTAAATTGCAAATATAAATATGACAATGTAGAGAACTCTGTTAACTTCCCGAATAAAATGCAAAAATTATGGACAAGTCGAAAATCGTGCTGACAACCTCAAACACACTAGTAAGGTTTTCCAATGAACAACAAAGATTTTTTCACATCAAACGCCTACTGTAAGCCACACTTGTCCCAATCTGGCTTTTTCCATTGTTTGCTTTTCTTACCTTTCGGCAGATTTTCCTAGATCTGCCAGACAGCTATGGCTCTTGGCCAGCTCAAAGATCTTAAATGCGTCCCCTACTGACATGGACATTGGTTTGGAATTGGTAGTAAAGCAATCCTCAATGAGTGTTGCACACGTTTTATAGATGTCTGTGAATTGCATGTAACATGCCATATTGATGACATCATAGGCATTGTCTGGTTTGAATGTTAGGACACCTGGGAAATAAATAAATAAACATTAAAAATATGTGAGAACAACAGCCAATCATTTGTAATCTGTCAATCACTTAGATGTTCAAACATGCTATACTCTAAAAATCTTGAAGTATGCAACAAGCAGCCTAAGCGTTAAGCTCATAAACCAATATGAGTCTATGACCATACGCCGAAATAAATTAGTCCATACTTTTCGAATCATATCAACGTACCCAATCATGTTAAATATTCAAATGAACTTATATTCAAGATTTGTCCATGTAGTAGCAACAAAATTAACCAAAATAATGAAAGATTCAAGTACCAAATGTATTAATTTGCAGTGATTTGGTCTTTTCAATCCTAATCAATCATTGCTAGTCTCTGACACAATACAAAACCACCAGTAAACAATGTTGAAGAATACAAGGGATATGCTATGGATCTTGTAACAGAATCTGATTGCTTGTTGCATACCTCAAAGTTTATAGAGTATAAAGAGTTGTTCATCACAAATCAACAACAATGCATCCATGTGCCTGTGTATTTTTATTGCGTGAGGGTAACTTTGCCATCCGAGCGTGATAAAAATACGCTGACACATCAGAAGCAGAGTTGTTGATCTGTGATGAACAACTCTTTGAATGCATCTTTCAACCAAGAGCACTTGGTAGAATTGTGAAGTCAAAAATAATTTTCTCCTCTTTTCGCAATAGGGCTATATAAAAATTATGAAATGATTATATACAAGCCTGTATAAAAGTGCATGAGGTGTCTGTATGCGAGCGATTTTTTTTTCTATTTTATCTACTTTACTGTACTAAAGGATAAAATATTTACCACTAGAATTCGTCATAAATCAAATTTTCAGAATTAAAATCATTTATTTTTTT
>JXSR01S074067.1:79716-94541 GCA_000969725.1 Ophiothrix spiculata | reverse complement strand
GTTTCCTGATAATCTCACCATAAACCTTCAGTTAGGTCAATTTTGTTTTATTTCAGATTCAAAACTAACATATATGTGCCAATCCATCAAAGGTTCCTCAGTAAAGTCAGCATTTTTATTTTGATCTACAGCTGAACATACACACATAAGTTGTATTCTCATAAAATTGCAACTTTTGCAGGTTTTAAACATCAATGCCTTTTTAAACTCCTAGCAAACTATCAGCTTTTATTTCAACTCCAAAATATCTGTAAATTAACATTTCTGAATGAAGCACAATATGAATATGAGAACTGTAACATACGCTTTCTCAGACTGGTGTATTCTGACATGTCATGCTTTATAGAATCGTTACTCTACTTCTGGTTGAAACAATTTTCAGTGTAAAACTGAAGATGTGTTCATTTTGAATTTGAAATAAACTTGTCAGGGGCTGACTTTACTGGAGGTTTGTAGTTACGATTCTTCCACGTATGACTTGCCCCGAGGGGGGGGGGGCACTTACACTTATATATATTCGGCGGTCAAGACCCCCTTTTTCAGGCTGCCAGGCCGCTCACTAGATCCCCATTTTGAATGTGATTCAGCTCTTTTGACCCAGTTTTTGAGAAAAACTACAAAATTTTAGCTCTAACTGCAAAGATTGCTCAGGAAATGCGAAATTTTCAGTTCAGGAGGCCCTTTTTTTTTTACAGAAAATCAGTTCTCCTGTCCCCCATTTCGGCGCTTCGAGCCGGACATACTTACCACTTTCAAAGTTTAGTGCCCCCCCCCCTCCCGGGATGACTTGTTAGAATATGTGCAAGTTCAACTTACAATCAAGAAAATTCGTGTTGCAAGTTTTCCCTTTGTGCAAATTCCAATTCAACTATATCAAAAAATATTTCAAATACTTCTTAATTGATATGAAAGCTAATTATCTGCAGTTTATGTTAAAAAAAAACCATTTTGACTCTGCAAAAATCACGAACTTGACACAGAATACAACCAAAGTTTGAAGTTATAGAATGCTGACTTTACAGCAAATTTGTGATGGACGGTCACATAGAGTCTCTAGTACTGTTTCTCTCTATAGACATTTTCTAGGATTAGTCCATCTTGATTCAACTGGGTAAAGAATCTTTCCATTGGATGAGCTTATCAAAATCTGATAGAACAGAAAGATTACAAAGACCACTTCATGCCACAACGCAAGCCTATGACTTTTATCATGTGTTTCTTTGAAGCTGTTGTTATCAAAACTTGCCAAAATCTGATGGGAGAATTCCACCAGGTTTAATAGGCCAAACAAAAATTCCTTGGAAAGTGTATACAAAACTCCAAGACGGACGTTACATTTACAAGCAATGGGCCCTGCAACATGGATTTTTGTTTAAACTGTAAATAAATAGCATAGCTGGTATCCACAGTGTGTGACACTGACAATTTTCATCAGCTTGTATCAATATCACTGTCTTTTGTATCAGGTTTGACCTTGGGTGTCAGGCTGCCCGTAACAGTTCTTGTGATATGCGGGCTGTGTGAGGAAGTTTTAACGGTAGTAGTAGTGGTAGCGCTGCTGCCACTAGTACTTGATTGGCTGGTGTCAACAGTTATTGGCTGAGATGTAGAAGTTGGTGTATCGGGTCTTAAGCCTGTTGTCAGCAGGGTACGAAGATTGTTGCTAGGTTCGGGGCTTGGTTCAGAAGTTGAAGACTTTGTTGCTGGATTTGATGCTGATGTGCTACCTGAAATGATTAAACAGAGAAAATCCAAAGAAAAAAATAAATCTCAAAGTTTTGACTTGGTACACTTCACTGAAGGAGAGTATTATACAACAAAAATCAGTCATACTGGGGTATATGGACCTAATACATATTTATAAATGAGGACAAATCAATGCAAATGAGGACAAATCAATGCAAACAAAAATTTGGGGGGGGGGGGGGGTAGTACGGGTACTCAAGTTTGGTTTTGGTAGGGGTGTGCCGCTGGGAAATTTGAAATGCCACCCATGTATATACCAATTTCAAGAAAAAGGGACCCATCCATATACCAAATTCTCCAAATTTTGAGTTGAATTTCTACAAAAATTGAACTTTTCCCCGAAAATTTACGCTAATTTGACATGAATTTCCTGATTTTTGTTTGAAATTTAGGGGAAAAAATCCAAAATTTGCGCCATTTTGGCGCAAATTTTAGAAAATTTTGAAAAACAACCCATCAAAATATCACATTTTGCAAAGAAAAAGGACCCATTGGCATACCAGACAGCCTGATTTTGCTACCCAAGTTTGCGGCACATCCCCGTAATCACTTTTGTACTAAGTACCCCCCACCACAAAAATGCATTTTTAATTTATGGGCATCTTGGATTTTTGGTGTCAGATTTCAAAAGGGCAAATAAATGTCAAATACAAAATGAAAAAGTGTATGCTGGTTTCTTTTTTTAATGAAACACAAAGATTAAATTTTCAAGCAGATATACACTGGTGCAGTAACCCATTCTCTTTGCAAATTAGAGATAATTATGGGTTTAAAGTATATAGTAACTACCAGACCTAATTTTCAAAGAAATTGCATGTTGCCCGTAGATGTTATAATAGACATCACTGTTGAATTTCAAAACTGAGCAATTTGGAAATTTGGTTTTTGGCCCATGAACCTTGACCATAGGAGTCAAGGATATCTTGGATCTATTCCGTATATTTTTGAAAATCTATCTATACAGGTTATTAGAATAAATCTATTATCGGCACACTCTATATGGTTTGGGTAGTAGACCTACACACATTTCTGTGAAAAGGTGCCGCTTGTTAATTTTTGTATTCAAGCATGAATGAACATGTCTTCCTCATTGCCCGTCTCTAATAAGGGAAAGATATTGTCTCAAACAGGGGTGTAAGAGGCCAGTTGACAAAAATGAGGAAAAGCGTCGTAAAGTCAGGAAAAAGGTCAAAAACGGGCTGAAAATGAATAAAAAAGCTGAAATTTTAACACAAGAAAATTTTCAAAAATGAGGAAATCAGCTGAAAAGAGGAACTCTCACACCCCTGCTCAAAATGCAATGAACTTGATTGCAATGATTAACTCTGATTTAGGGTCATTTCATTCGCAACTCTTCACATACTGTAAACATGAATATTTTCATGCTCAGTAATTTTTGCGCACGACTAATTTTGAATCATGTCACACGTTTATATTTTACACGCATGTTTGATTTTTTGACATTTGGATTTGTGGTATGTACACCCTAATTTTCCTAGTACATTTATTTTTGTGTTAGACAAACTGAGCGAGAAATGCGCAAAAATAAATGTAGCACGAAAAAATACCACTTATACAAACAATCCAGTAAGATGTAATGCATGCTGGGAAGCACATGATATCTTCCATTGGCCTAGTTCTCAAATAGCGGCCCGCGGGCCAAATCCGGCCCGCAAACTACTTTTAATTGGCCCTTCGATCGCCTCTCAAATGCAGAAGTATATAGCACTAAAAGTCACTTTTTATTTATAGCAAAAAGCTGCTAAAGCATCGAAAAAGGTCTTAATTTGGCCCTCCAAGATGTATTTTCGAACTGGCGTTTGTTCTTAATGGCCCGCCAACAAATTTAATTGAGAACCCCTCTCCTAGATAATCTACAAACCTTTATTTCCACTCTGATGTTTATGAAACGCTGTATAGCTGACATTGATATTATCCTCGTGCCATCTGAGCACCACCGAATTATCAGGAGATTTGGCCACTTCAAACTTGATCCACTTGTATGATATACATTTACGTGCTCCAGGTGAACTCTGGATGAGGTTCTGTATTGTGGGATGGCCAAAACCAAAGAATTCAGCACCCCAGCCTGAGAACGATAATGGTATCAGATCGTCTTTGCTGAAAGACAAGAAGAGGATGGTTAAGCTTAAATGAACATTTTTTAGATGATGGTAGTTAGGAATGAAGATGTAATAAACTTTCCAAAATATAATCTCTCAAAAGAGAGAAAAGTGGGAAAACGAAAGATAGAATACATGCACAGTGCACTGCCAGGACTCGTAACCTGTGACCTCTAAGCATATCTCTACGAAAACTCTGGCTGGATAAAAATGAGCAAAAGTGTAGTGTGACATACTTGGTCTTGGCCTTTTCTTCAAGAATTAAATTTAACAGATTTGACTTTACCCTTTATCATATAATTTTTGTTGAATATAATATGTATGTTTTTGTTGTTTTTTGCATTTAAGTTAAATATTCACACATATCATCATCTGGCATCATCAACGGTGTCACTTAGTGTAAATTTCTCTTGAGCAAATCAATCAGCTGTCTAGAAGTTCAAATTCTTAATAGCCTGGAGATGTATTCACAAGTCACTCTATAGGGTCATACAAAATTTTGTTTTATAGGCATGTTCTTCATCACAATTTTTATCAAGTATAAATGTTTGACTAAAATAATTAGAGAATAAAAGATAAGATTTATTGTTTTGCCTGTCATCTATCGTCTCATAATGGATGGGCATACATTATTTTGAGTAATGGGTGCCGGTGCCCATTACGAAAAAATAATGTACGCCCATCCATTATGAGACGATAGATGACAGGCAAAACAATAAATCGCCATCTTTTATTCTCATTCTTAGTCATAAATTTGAGTCATTTATAAACCAAAAACGATGTAAATTATAGCTAAAAACTATAAACATTATCATTGGAAAAACGTACACCCCTATTCAAACATGAAATATTCCAAATCGATGTGTGCGTATACCTGCATCGCGCCGTGATTTTGAACGCGCGGCTCAACTGCGTTTCACGCTGAACGCACTGTCATCTATCGTCTCATAATGGATGGCCAAACTTCCTTATTAGGAAGTAAAATCGCACTCAGAGACTAAGAATGACTCTTACTAGCTAGTAAATACAATCACTATTATTATTGTTTCAAATAAATTACAGACACAAAAATCTGAGCAGTCATTGTGTATCCAGAAGTTGTGACCAGCAGAGACTGGCAGAAGACTTGGGTTAGTCTGTCTTGCACTTGTGATTGTGTATACCACCATATGAAAAAAAACCAGGAAGGTAGCGAACCCTTTTTCTCAGATATATCCAATACCTGTTGGGAGACACAGACAACATGATGAGCCCTGACAAACTGTCTGAATTAGCACAGGATCATTGTGATTGGAGAAATCTTGTAGTCGATTCGACTGCGGAGTGTAGTCGCCTGCTCTGCAGTCGACAGATGATGATGTCTTGCACTGACTGGTCCATTACAACAATGCTTATGATTCTTTGAACTACTTGAGCATTTACAAACAAACTGATAAAGTTAAATATAGAAATAAATATATAACCTATGAATAATAACTTACTATAGTTTGTTGATTGCTTTGACTAGTTGAGTGTGACAGTCAGAAGCAGTATCACCAACAAGAGGGCGCTCTGTGTCATCTTCTGCAGAGATTTCAAACTGTAAAAAAATAAAACAGAAAAAAATACAACAACTATTAGAAAAATGGCTTAATTATATATGCGTGTTTATGATTATAATATACCCAGGTATTGTCAAGTTAATGCAATACTTTAAGATATAAAAAAAAAAGAAGTGCCTATGTCACCCATGACTTTGAATTCTTTGGGCTTATTTTTAGGTTTGTTTTTGCTGAGACAAATATACCAAAGAGATAAGCAGCAACACATCAGTGTTTTGTTACGCAGTCGTCCGGGGCAAGCCATGTCCTCCTCGGTATTATGATGCTAATTAGGTATTTCCCCTGTCTAGTCAACAAGAATTAATCAATATTCAATCTCAGTTTGTTATCAACCTTGAGGTCTAAGTGAGGTGCTATGTCAAATTGTTGGCGATAACATGTGCATGAGAACCTTCAAAAGATCTGAACGGAGTTCAGTACCATAGATCATAATCACTTATGAATCAAAGAATGCCTGTATACAAACTCATTTTTGTGCCCATATTTGTACCTTTGTGGTGTGAAAGATTTACATTAAAATGTACTCAGTGCATTCTTGAATAAGAACAACATGCACTGAATATCTCAATTTACATTCTCTTTTTACTGATTTAAAATGAATTGAAATACAATAAGGACTATTTTTTGGCAAAGATATAATTTTTCTGTAAATTTTCTGTAAAAAGTGATAGAATTTTGACAAATTGGCTAATAACTTAAATTAATGTATTTATGACTTAGTAAAATGTTTGAATTTTTGAACTGAACAGCTTGCAAATATGGAGTTGTGGTGGTTTAATGATGAATTAAAGCACAAAATCACTCAACACTGCACAAATTCGGGTTAACTATAAGAACTTTTAATTGATAGCTGCCGTATGTGGCTCACGGTGCAGCCATGCAACCATATGAATGTCTATCACACAGTATCGCTGCCTGGTTTGATTATTACCATCATAAAAGGGAACCAGACCTGGATGACTGCGTAACAAAACACTGATGTGTTGCTGCTTATCTCTTTGGTATATTTGTCTCAGGTTTTTGGTAGGTATTAATACCCTCCAAATGATTTGGCCTAATAAAGATGCTTATTTTTTCTGTTATAACTATTTGTTGAATTAAATTCGGGATCCCAAACTTAATTCCACGTGTATTGGTATAAGAAAGCATGTGTGTGCATTATATCCACTTTTTTGTATATAAATGCATAAATATATTGTGAACAATAGCCTTTCAGAAAAGAATATAGTTCTAATGGACTAATCAATGATTCACTGCTGCTCAGCTATATACAATTTAAGAATGCTACAAGATTGGGGCACAAGCTGATAAAAAACATGAAAAGTAAAAAGTGTATGTGACGGATGCTGATGCAAGAAAAAACTGTCGGTTTGATATCCAAGATATGCAAAAGATGGAAATGCATATCAAGGAAAAGCAAGTAACAGATGCTGATGAACTCAGCTCTTGAAGGCTTGGACTCATTTGTTAGAGTCGGAGATGTTTCAGTTTAGCTCTCCTGCAACCTTGTCCAGCTTTCTTGCAGATGGTTGATAAATGCATGTGTTTAGTCTACACCAGTTTGCTGTCACATGTCAATCCAAGGATATCAAGTTCACTCTTCACCATCAGCTTACAGTCACCAAAGAACAAGGTTTGATGGAATCCTCTTCCTGGACAACACCATGCCCTTGCATTTAGTTTGCTCAAATGTTACCTTCCATTTGTCAGCCCATCTCTTCATCTGGTCATGGTCTCTGTTCAAACTGACTGCTACTGAGTCTGCCACCCCTTTGTAATATAGGTGCGAAGAGCGTAGAATCATCAGCGAATAAATGCAGCTCATTTTCACAGGTATCGACCAGATCATTGATGAATACTGAAAACAGGAGTGGTCCAAGTATAGATCCTTGTGGCACTAAGCGGTGATTTGTGATGGATCAGAAGACTGTCCTGAAATAACCACCTTGATAGATCTTCCGCAGAGGTAGCTATCCAAAAAAGTTAGAAGCTGTCAACTAACCTTTCAGTAGCAAAACAAATTTTTGCCAAAATACACTTACAAATGCTCTTCGATGGTTATATTCCTTCAAATTAGGCGGTTTTTACTCAAATTTATTTTTGATCAAAATCTTATAGTATTGCTTTTAAAAGAGCTGGCAATAATTGACTGAGTTGAGGTCAATATTTCTCTAATTGATAATTTTATGGCATTGACAGAAAGATCAAATAAATGTTATACATATGTGACCTGCTCCCACAAAACCTGGACAAAATTGCAAGAACACTTATGGAGTAACAGCCTGATACAATTGCCCAAAATCATTATAAAACAAAGGAAATATAAACTTTTCATGGAGAAAAGAAGTGAGTAATGGTGGCAAGTGATATATCATTTTAAAGCTTGTAATGTCAGCATTTTCAGTATGAACAATTCAGAAAAATATTTTTTCCTGACTGTGTCAAGGTGTCGAGGGAGCAGGTCACATAAGTGCAATTGCATGATATACTAGGAATGTGTTATAGTCAATGAAAATTGGTCATTTTAAGACAAATTTATTCAGATGAAGAAGATATGAAGCTTTATGGAAAATAAAGTAAGCCAAAACATCATGACACCATATATGACAGGTAACAAATATGTATTATATTTTATTCTCATTTTTATTTAAATATTCATGTGATTTTTAAACCATGAATGATGTCAATAATTTGCTAGAAAACAATAAACATCCTTATTTGTAAAACGTACCCCTACAAATCAAGCATGCAAGTAAAGGAATTTGTGTAGGGTGTGTGTATGCATCTACATTGTGCAGTGACTGTCAAGAGGTAATGAAAAGCAATGACTAAGAATTAGAGAATAAAAGATAAGATTTATTGTTTTACCTGTCATCTATCGTCTCATAATGGATGGGCATACATTATTTTGAGTAATGGGTGCCCCCGCAGGGGGTGCCCATTACAAAAAAATAATGTACGCCCATCCATTATGAGACGATAGATGACAGGCAAAACAATAAATCGCCATCTTTTATTCTCATTCTTAGTCACAAATTCGAGTCATTTATCAACCAAAAACAATGTAAATTATTGCCAAAAACTATAAACAATATCATTGGAAAAACGTACAGCTCTATTCAAACCCAGTAAAGCTGTTCGCACCAGATGTGTGCGTAAACCTGCATCGTGCCGTGATTTTGAACGCGCGGCTCCACTGCGTTTCTGTCATCTATCGTCTCATAATGGATGGCCAAAATTCCTTATTAGGAATTAAAATGCACTCAGTGACTAAGAATGTATCGTAACCGTTAGTATAAATAAAATAGATAAATACAGCGGATTTTTAGTGCACTAGATGCCTTCCTGATTTGTAATTCCATGCAACCTCAGCACACTTTACAGGTGTTCGCTGACCACTGTAGCCCAAGTAAGCTCCATTCCACACCAAGCATAATTACAGGTTCTTCGGCAACCTCTAGAGGCGCTGAACCTTGATCAGCCCACACATGCACCATCGCTGCCCGGATTAGCTCTCCTAGTTTCGAACGGGTTTCCATGAGACAATTAGCAGTTTCTCGTTTTGGGTACTCACCGGAACACTTTTGCCGGGTCCACCGGCATCATCAGTGATTGATGATGCTCATCAACCTGCTAACATCAAAAACATGCACATTCTGTTTCTATGATGTTTGCTAAATTCAATTGCTCTTACCTTAGGCCCCATTGCTCCATCCAGAATCTTACACGTGTAAAGGCACTTTTTGCCAATATGATGCATGCT
Source organism: Ophiothrix spiculata (assembly GCA_000969725.1). Classification (NCBI taxonomy): domain Eukaryota; kingdom Metazoa; phylum Echinodermata; class Ophiuroidea; order Amphilepidida; family Ophiotrichidae; genus Ophiothrix; species Ophiothrix spiculata. The sequence continues at coordinate 85,308 of JXSR01S074067.1, read as the reverse complement.
GGCATAGTAACGACTGCTACAATAGCCAACGGGGAATATGTAGTTACTGGTATGATAGCCGGGTCTTTCTGAGACCACCTCACCAAGACTGTGTACTGTTAGACTGCCTAGGATTATTGGAAATACAGGTTTACCTGTGGGAAAATTAAACCAAAAATATGAGTAATGTGACAAAAATAATTATCTCACAACTGATGGAATTGAGTTTCCTGGGATTCTGGGTATCTGACCGGAAGTTGGTGATTGGTCAGATGACAAAATGGAATCAAATGCTGGTGGAAGTTGATGGCGTCCCTTGTCTCTATTCAAGTTGCTCCATCTCCGCTTGATTTAAATTGCCTCTGTAACTCCTCGATTAAACCAGTTCTCCTCCCTGTCCAAGATTATGACATTATCCCAGTCAATGAATTGTAAAAAAGATGAGTATTTCTAAAGAAATGTTGGTGCTCATATAGTGTGATCTGCTACTACACATGAGTTAAAATTACTAGTTGAGTACATAGATACAGCCTATCTGACATATTTTATATACCTTACTGGACTTTGCCATTAGCAGCTTTTCCTCTTAAATTTGTTTCTATTAATCTGAGACCTTGAGCATGTAAAGTAGGACTGACATGTCTTGACTCAAGAGTAATACCTCAGAGAAGACTATATTACAGGGAAGGCAGAATTGAAGGCAAACAAAAGCCAAACCAACAAACAAACACAACCAGGAAAATTGATAAATTTAAATAAAAATTAACTGGACTTCCTCTGTGTGTGTCACTTTTTCAGCTGAGTAATAACTCGGAAGGTGTGTGTGTGAGGTTATATGAGGGGGGGGGTGTCGCTCTTTAGCTTAAGACTGTCATCTATGGGGGTAGTATCTGGAAGGTTGTGTTCTGTCAGTTATGGACAGACTAACAAACAAACAACTTTTTAAAAACACTAACTACAAATTAAAAGTTTGAAGTAAATAATTGACTTGCATTTTATTTTATTTCCACAGTTCCAAATATTTATCCCTTACCTGCTGGATCTAGAGGTATAGGCTGTGTTAACCTTCTAACTGCTGAGCTGGTTGACCTGCGTTTCTTATGTCTGGCACTTGACTTGTCTTTCAATCTCTGCTTCTCTTTTTCTGAAAATATTGTGACCATATTTACGGGATATGTCAATCAATTAAAATATAAGTAAAAATGCTCAGTGTTAATGAGACCGAGCACATGTCTCGTAATACAGAGGTTCTGGGTTCGAGCCCCAGGTGCAGTCCATGTCTCCTTGTTTCCTTGAGCAAGGAAGTTTTACCTCTTATTGCTCTGTGGTTCTGAAGTCATATTAAGAGGTTGGTCGCCTGTGCGAATGGCGCTGATGAGTAATATGAACTATTAATTCATTATTGAAGTGCATAAGAACACGGAGTAAAAAACTCATCACTCATGTACGTTCATTGTAAGACATAGGCCAGGTCAATGTGCTAAAGAAATATTTCTCATATTTCTAAACATTGCAGTAAATTTCATTTTTATAGTTTCCAAGCCTTGATTGACAGCCACAGGGTGTCCATGAATGATTAGTACTGGGTTTGATGATTTTTTTACCGTTTGTACCATCTTATATGAATACTGTTTGTCAAGTCATTTTAATTATAATTACTATACTCTGTAAATCTTGAAGTATGCAACAAGCAGCCGATTAACGCACAAAAACCAATATGACCATACGGGGAAGTAAATTAGTCTGTATTTCTAATCATAACAACGTACCAAATCATGCTGAATATTCAAATGAACTTAAGATCAATGTTTGTCCATGTGTTGGCAACAAAATTAGCCAAAAATAATACCAAAATCGTGGAGAATTCATGTAAGAAAATATCAATACGCAGTGATTTGGTCCTAATCAATCATTACTAGCCTCTTACACAATACAAAATCACCAGTTCACAGTGTTGTAGAATACAAGGGATATGCTATGGATCTCGTAACAGAGTCTGATTGCTTGCTGCATACTTCATGGTTTATGGAGTATATAAACTTGAAGTTTCTAAACAATTTTGAATTCCTGTGGAATGTTACAGAGATTTTGCAAAAGCTGTCGGTATGACATTATTTGTACTTTGATAATGGCCAAGTGTTTTGATTCAATTTCCTTATCTGATGGTTTCAACTCCGTCCTAGGACTATCTTTTTGGTACTCCTTAGGCATTTGCTAATAATGTGCAGGTAAATATCTCTTTCCATTGATTGTCCATTTGATTTTCCATCTACTCATTGTAGTTATATAGAGAATGTACATTAAGCAACATTTTGTTTAAAAAAAAAGATAATTTCATGCCCAAAATGAATATTTTGTATGATATTACAAGTGCGCAAACAGGCTAGGTCTCGTGTGTATACAACCTTTTTGTCATAAGGAATTCTGGATCACATAGAATGCTCTGTATAATATTGAAATGTATTTTACAGCTTAACACATAAACATTCAATACGCTTTAGGCCTGAGAATCTCAAGATCATTTGATGCTTTTTTCTAAAAGAAAAAGATTGATAAAACAAGGATTAAAGAACAACAATAAGCCGAATCCCCACCTCTATCAGATTTCTTAGCCTTCTTGTGTTTATGCTTGCTTTTATCTTTCCTATCTCTGTCTTTCTTGCTGCCATGCTGTTCATTGTGCTTCTTTCTGCTTCCCTCTATAAATGACCCTTGACTGGATACTCCTGTCAGATCTGACAAGCTCTGGTATTGTAGTAGGCGTTGTAATAGGAAGCGTCTTTCCTCTTTGGCACGTTGTACCTTCTCTTCAGTTCTTGCGGTCTCATCACACATAGCAGCGTTTTCCTAACAAGAAAGGAGAAATTTGAAATACCATATTCATTCCAATAACCGCCCTGGGCCCTTAACAAAGTCATTTGGCACGGGCGGCTATTTTTGAAACTGATAGGATAAATTCTAAGTAAACACAACCATTTTCAAAGCAAGAAATTGCCCTTAATACCACAAAACATCAACAAAATGAACATAAAAATATATTTTGTTGGAGTTTATCACCTCAAATGCATGGTAAGAACTCTCTGAGTGCAACTTATTGGTACCAAGTTTCACCCAAGAAACTTTGGTGGGTGCTTATTGGAGCATGGGCGGTTATTGGAATGAATACAGTACTTTCAACAACTCAAAAGCCAAAGGCCTAAAACAGGTGTTTATTTTACCATAACCGTAACTGATACGATATTTTGATTTCTTAGCTTTTTTTTGAGAGGGGGGGACACACACAATATTATTTTATTTTACTCATGAACTTTCACAGAAATGCAAAAATCATACTAAATGATTTTTTGCGGACTAAAATGTAAAAACCGTAACAAACAAGATCAAATTGCTGTACTTAGTTAGCAAGTCTTCATAATTGACCTAAACATTGCAGTTCCTTTGAACAGAACAGGCTTTTAAAAAAATTGTTCATCTCTTGGACATTTGCACTATTAAATATAGACAAATCCGACAAAGCACTTTCGAAAGACCGCCCTCTTGCGTCGCCACCATTACGGGGGGCCAATTTAGTAGTTGTCACCATAGTCAATACATTGAGATCATATCCCGGGACATATTCTATGTCCATCTTTTTGAATGAAATTACTGCTGAATTATGTGGTTGCTAAAATACGCAATTTGACGTGCGTTGTAAGAACTCTGTTCTAAAAGCACGCGTTTGTTATTTACGCACGGCAGCTTTGTTGGATATTCACGCGCGTGCCATACATAATCGGACATGTTGAACTGTTTTTTGATACGTTTTTGTTTCGTTACCATAACTGAAACTAATATCCGATATGAAGATGGTATAATACTAAACGCGAACCAATGACTATAAGGTAAGTTTAATAATTGGGATCCCGTGAACAATAAACTTTTCAGGCCCACTATGTAGCACCCCGGTAAACACACTTATATATAGCATCAACATAATTTTGGAAACTTATCCATAGTATTGCTACTAAACAATGCCTATAATAGACATACTTTCTCGCAAAAATGTGTTTAGCTAGTTTCAGAACATCACATACCTCTAGGCCTACAGCATGTTTTTCTTTTCAATCTTTTGAAAATAACAAAATGATAAAATCGGAAACAATTATTATGGTAGTAGGCCTAGTCATACGGATGTGTTAGTGTTTTCGAATCATCTGTCTATATTAACGAATTTTTTAGCTAGAAACATTATCTTTTGTCTTTTTAATAACATTTTCAAAGTAAGCAGATCCCATTTTTTTCCAAGAAGGTGCAAAAAAGATTATCAAAAGTCTGACGGCTTCAGCTTTATAAGTGACAACTTGAATTTGCGCAACCGTTTCCGCTATCATCATTGGCTTTTATTAAGTTCAAGTTCTTTCCATGAGTATCACGATATTGAACATTTATTTTTCGCTAAAGCTTTCCTTTTTAATGCAAGTGAATTTACTATCCTATATATATTTTTTTTAAATACAACAGAAAACTCCAAAAAAAGCCATGAAAATTAATACCGATCCGCATATATACAACGTATAAGGTATACAAAAGTGGGCCCCGATGGCCCCCCTTAATGGCGGACGCAACAGCGCCACACACGGTTGAGACAAATCAACATGCGGGGTCGGATTCGTCTATACACAAATGTTACAATATCAAGGCAATTGTGTCATATATCAGGAATTTTAAATTCTACATTTTGATACCAAGCCAATTTCCGATTAAACATGTTATATTTTGATCCAAACCCAGTCATTATTGATTGCACTCACATGATGGTATATTCTTCATCATTCTTTTGTTACCAAGTATAGAATGTTTGACTCAACTTTAAACTTCTTAAAACAACGAACAAAATTAAAATAACTTATTTTTCTGTATATTTCAGTTATCAAGTAACAAAATAATAACGATAATAAATAATTGTAAAGAATAAGAATATCTTACAAATATCATCATCTTGATGAGTTTCCTGAGGTTGATATATTTCTCCTTATATCTCTTAGCCTTAGCTACTGCCATATTCCTGGCTGCTGCAGACTTCCTCTTAGCTGCTGCTACTCTTCTCTTCTTCCGCAACATATCTTCTCTCTCTTCTGGTGTCTGTTAAGAAAACACAAATATTTTTAGCTTATAAAAGCTGTGTTTGTTTCCACTAAGATTTTTGCTTGGTCTTAAAGTCTTGAGCTTGTAGTTAGACCACCCACTAAGCCAGTGGAGTTCTGTCCACATTAAGAATCTTAGGCAATAGTCAATGATATGGGCAACGCACTATTGGTAACCTTAAGGCCAAGCCAAAGATCATTTCAGCATTTTTGTTTGCATAGTATTTAACTCTCGATTAATACTGTGATAGTTTCTCTGATCGGTCATAATACGTAAGACCCCTAAACTCAAAATAAAATTACCATACACACATCAAGGATACACACCACTAAATAATGGTGTCAGCAAGGACATGTCAAATAGGCCGTCTATTTAGTGGTGTGTACTCATGATCGCAGGCTTACTTACAATGAGTCTGAAGACACCCAGCTCTCTCTCTACTCTTCTGAAGTTTTTACTCCCTCTCTGTGTATCTCTATACATGACGGC
>JXSR01S074067.1:68913-79656 GCA_000969725.1 Ophiothrix spiculata | reverse complement strand
ACTTACAATGAGTCTGAAGACACCCAGCTCTCTCTCTACTCTTCTGAAGTTTTTACTCCCTCTCTGTGTATCTCTATACATGACGGCTTCTAGCAATAATTACCATACACACATCAAGGATACATACCACTAAATAACGGTGTCAGCAAGGACATGTCAAATAATCCATCTTTTTAGTGGTGTGTACTCATTATCGCAGGCTTACTTACAATGAGTCTGAAGACACTCTTCTGAAGCGCTTACTCCCTCGCTGTGTATCTCTATACATGACGGCTTCTAGCATTAATTACCATACACACATCAAGGATACACACCACTAAATAATGGTGTCAGAGAGGACATGTTAAATAGGCCATCTATTTAGTGGTGTGTGCTCATGATCGTAGGCTAATGGTGCATTCAGAGTCCAGCGATTTCATCACTGCGACATCGCTCGATTCGCAGCCTTTACCCACGCTACAAGAAGTGCGCTTTAAAATTTCAAGACTGCGTATCGGGCGATGTTGCTGCGATGAAATCGCTAGAGTCTGAGCGCACCATTACTTACAATGAGTCTGAAGACGCCCAGTTCTCCTTCCACTCTTCTGAAGCGCTTACTGCCTCGCTGTGTATCTCTATACATGACGGCTTCTAGCGATGACCTGGCACCAGGAGACACCAAGCCTTTCTCTAGGATCCTGTGTTTGATATCTTGTAAATGCATGGCTCTGTCAGCTTCTCTTAGTACCAGCTGTTGAGGGAAGATTTTGTGAATTAAAAAGCAATATAAAATATACTCTGTAAATGTTGAAGTATGCAACAAGTAACCGATTAACGCACAAAAACCAATATGACCATACGGTGGAGTAAATTAGTCCATATTTCTCAAATCATAACAAGGTACCAAATCTTATTAACAATGTTGTATATGTTTTATCAAAAAAATTGCCCATAATAATACCAAAATTGTGATGAATTCACTTAACAAATTATTAATACACAGTGATTCGGCCTTAATCAATCCTAATCAATCATTACTAGTCTCTTACACAATACAAAACCACCAGTTCACAATGTTAAAGAATACATGGGATATGGTATGGATCTTGTAACAGAGTCTGATTTCTTGTTGCATACTTCAAGGTTTATAGAGTATAGAGTACCACAGTGTGACATCATCAATTTTTTTTTTTTTTGCAATTCAGCTTTTTATGACTATATTTTGATAGAGCATGATAAAAAAAAACATTCACAAACCAAATTTTACATGAATTGGTTCATGGTTGCTCGAGATATGGCTGCAGGAATAACTATTTAGCCCCATTGAAGTCAACTTAAAGCTTGTAGCTGTTTCAAAACCTTTATGAACCATTGATTTTAAAGGGGTTAATTGGGGTTTCATGTGGCCATATCTTGGGCTGCCATGAACCTATTCCCAAGATTTTACATTATTATGCGTTGAAGGATCCAAGTCTGGAAAAAAATTGGATCCTGAGCATAATAATAATAAAATTTGATGATTTTCATCCAATATTTATTTGTCTCGCTATGAGGTTTAAAATACTGGGCTCAACTGCATCTCACACAATATTTTTGAAGCTCATCGCTCAACCAATAAATATGGGCTCAATCTGTCCAATATTATAACAATCACAGCTTTGTTATGTTAAAGAGCTTCACTATAGCCTAACTTTATAAAATTGATTTCAGTTCACAAGGGTGACAGACCCTCGGCACTGTAGTGTTTATAGGATAGTGCGAGGGGCATTTGGAAACAAAAAACAAATGGTACCTCTGCAGCATCCAGCCAAGACATGTTGGGACATTTCTCACTACCATCAGTACTAGACACATCCCTGTGGACAGAAATAGAACAAGTAAGACAGTGAGGACCAAGTGTACTGTAGGTACCATCCAAAGTTTTAGGGTTAGGGTCTGTTTAGGGTTAGGATCAGGTCATAATTAGTGAGCTAGGGTCGAGTCATGGTTAGGGACCTAAGACTATACTTTTTCCAACAATGAAGTCATGTGGTCATTCCAATACATTAATGTTACTACATGTGCTAAATTCATCCCTAAACTAAAGTATCAAGACATGGATAGGTTTTGTGTTAAAAATTAAATATGATGCCAAGTTGCATCAATTAACACAAATGAGCCATTAAGTCATTCTGGTCATTTTCACTTCGTGCATTTCTGTAAAGATCATGTTTATTTGATGATTAAAACAATATATCTTGAAAATCAATTACATCCACCTGTGAAGTTATGACTTTTGAAAGGTTGTTGTGGAGCTGGAGCTAAAGCGGCACTACTAAATGACTGCTGCATGTGTAATTTTATAAATGTGGTATTTCCAACAAATTAATAAATAGAGAAGTGGAACTCATCCCAATCTTGTTGTTACTCACGGAGCAGAGTTATTGTATTTCTGGATATATTTTAAGATTGGTGCGATATCCAGGCAGATCACGCACACCTTCACTTAACACTACAACATGAGCATTTTGTTTCACATGCAAACCATGTCTGCGTTCTAAGCAGCATAATTGCTCTGATCAAGGTACACCAATTTTCCCACCAATCTAATTCAAAAACTCTCAAAGTGGGACACGCGGAGCCGTAAAATGTACAATAAATCGCCCTCCAAGAGCGACAATCCAAAATGGCCACCATCCCATAGGAGTTACACGATGGTCAAACAAAAAGGCTTCTATTCTATAAATTCTTCGTTCTTGACACAACTATAAATTAACAATATAGTCATAGTGATGAAATAAGACACATGATTCTGTGGACTGATACGTTTTTGAAAAACAAGATCATACAACCTCTGCATGTATTTTCACCTGTAGCACAAACTGAAGTTCTCAGACTTTCTGAAGTTTTATGCTTTGCCATTTTCAAATGTTCCCAAGTGTCAGGCCTTGTACGCACTCATGTTCCTGACCTGCGATGATCAGTGTGTCAACATTTTACTGCGTAAACGCACCTCAGTGTTGAAATTGGAATGAACATGGAAATTTTGAAATTGAAAAAATTAAAGAACTTACGCTTGTAGAGGCAGATCTTGATGTGGTAATGCAGACATGAGCTGTGATGCAGCAAGAAGATCAGGCGGCAGCATTTCATGTTGGTAGTCATTGGAGGAAAACATTGGTGGCAAACCACCAAATGGAGAAAAGCTGCCTGGAGATGTCAGAGGCTGGGAAGAAAATGTGAATAGAAATTGATGTACAATAATTGAATGATTAACAATACCACTGAGTCTCACGTTTGGTTCTGAAAATGCTACACCCTGGATCTTCTTGGACTTCCCTTGTACAAAGCCCAGAGAAGCCCAAGGTAGATTTTGGAAACCCTATTTTTTCACAAATCTCCTGTTTTTATGACTACAATAGTACACAATACTACCAAATCTCTGCAAGCACCTAATTTTTACTTAAAACAGTGGTAGTAATTAGTTTGGCTAATTAGTAACCAAAAATGTGGGTGGATTAACAAAATCTATGATGTGGTATCCAAATGAATCTGTATTAAACTGTGATTGTTTTCACATCTAACGATGCTTGGATATTGAGAAAAGGTACCAGACTTTTAAAACTATTTATTGATTCTCAGCTGATATCATGTCATAATACCGTTTATTGACCAAAGCAATAAACGCAATTATCAGAGTAAATCCCCCCTTTTATTCACGGCCGGGTAGCATTGCTTAGTGACAGCGTGGGTTTGTATTGTCATGGCTTTGTTGGCAATATCCAATCACAGAGCGGGATTTCCTGGAACTCCGTTCGAGTTTCAAAGAAATCCATCACTCTGTATTCCGATTTCAAGAAGGATGTACCGGTATCTGGAGTCATGCTTTAATAAAAATTTCCCACCCTCCCTCCCAGTGATGGGCAAAAAAAGTAAAAATGTAATATTGTTACATGTAAGAAATTGTGCAAGAAGCGCGGGTGAGGATGTATGTGTAAACATTTGTATAATATTTGGATGTAGGTGTTAAACATTTGTATAATGTGTGGATATTTGTATAATGTCGGTTTTGGGGCAATAATTGAAAATTTAATATTGTTACATGTTATAAGAATTTGATTAAATTTTATATTGTTACATATAGTAAGAATTTGATCGGAATATTTTAATTAATTTCAAAGGGCTGCCGCCAGATTAAGTTATTTGGACATAATCGTGTGTGCGATTACATAATCGTGTGTACGATTATTTCGGCCAAGTGCACTTTAAAATTATTGTGACAGTCGCGTGTGCGATTACATTAAGCAATTGCTAAAGTATGTATGTGTATCTTCCCCGCAGATTGCAGGAAGAATGTGTGTGTGTGAATCTTCTTCGCAAATTGCAAGAAGAGTTGTGCGAGAAACTTCTCAGTAAATTGCGAGAAGCGCGGGTGAGGATGTATGGACATTTGTATAATGTCAGGATGTATGTGTAAAACATTTGTATAATGTTTGGACATTTGTATAATGTCGGGTTTGAGCATTGCATAAACATTTGTTATAATGTTTGGACATTTGTTATGATGTCTGGTCACAAATTTGGCTTACTCGAGTAATGGTATTGTATATACCTTTCATCTTCGCAAATTGCAAGATAGATGAACGCGTTGGCCCTCCTTGTTAAAGGAAACGCGTTTTCAATATATAATCTCCAAATAATTATCTGGCACCAAACTGGTAGCAATGTTAGGTTGATCTCGCATCTTGCAGTTCAACGGTAACAATGTTACAACATATGTGGGTATAAAATATTATGACTAATGAAAATTGACTAAAGAAAATTGTTGTACTCTGCATATGTACTTGAGTATTATTGTATGTAACGCAATGAAGAAAAAGAAAAGATGAGACAATAATATTTGAATATGAATAAATCCGGTACATTTCTTGATTGGAATGTCTTGCTAACAAGTTGCGTTTTGGATTTATTAGTGATAATCTTCTATTTTATAACGTTAAATCATATTGTAGAATTTGTATACAATCAAAATGTATCTATTTTGAAAAATGTTGTACAATTGTGTTTTGAGCATATGGAAATAAATTATAATTGAATTGAATTGAATTGAAAATAAAAATGGTGCCGAATCTAGTATCTCTCCTCTATTTCTATGAGAAAACCTCAGTAAAAGCATTATCAAGTTATATCTATGTACTCACATGCTGCTGCTGTTGCTGCATATGTAATGCCGGATGCTGCTGCTGTTGTCCGAATCCCATCCCCAGACCTCCCATCAGATTATACATATGCTGCAATCCTGCTGGGTTACCTGCTGTAACTCCCCCTCCTGCTGTAGGTGGCATATTCAAACCAAGTCCCGCTGCAGCTGCAGCAGCAGCTGCTGATAGAAGACCCGACCCCATTCCTAAGCTGTTTACAGCTGCTGAATTAAGAGCTTGATGCTGTGCAGCGGCAGTGTTTGGGTTCAGTCCACTGAGTCCGGGAAGAGACCCTTGAAGTCCTGATGCAGCAGCGATGGCAGCCATGTTGGATCCTTGTTGTGCTTGAGCCTGAGCCTGTGCTTGAGCCTGGGCCTGGGCTTGAGCCTGCATACAAGATAAAAAATCATCATACAAAAACTTGAATGCAGTACGTCTTAACCAGGATTGAGAAAGCAATCAGCCAAGTATCAATCTCCATAAAATTGCTGATGAGTGACAAATCTCTCACTCACCTAAAAAACAAGGCCTGATACATGTGACTTTAACAATCACCTAATAACTAACCAGTTTACACCCACTAGTAAATTCCATCAGTGTACAGGTACTGGTTCACTCTGGGTTCACACTTAACATTTTTAATTTCTAAATCAATTGGTGAAAATATGGGATCAACGCTCAAAATCTGTGTTAAGCTTAATCTGTGTAGACGAATTTCTATGAAACAACCATCCTCTTTTAGTGTGCATGTAAATTCACCAAAACTATGCCAGTTTATTCTCAGTATAAATATACCGATATAGTATACTGATCCTAAACCAGCTTCAGTTTAGTTGAAGTCCAAATCAGTCCTCTCCTATATAACATTGAGGGACGAGCTGGAGTTACATTCGATGGAACTAGCAGGACACTGCAGTAGATATTTTTTTGCTCGAGAAACACAAGCCAAAAAAAAAACAGTCTATCGGGAGGTGACAAAATTTCGCCTTCTTCTCTCCGATATAATGCATAATCGATATTACAAAATCTTGGTTGCAAGAATTTTTTTATTGACGTGACCAGCCAATAAAGTTGACTTTGAACCCTTATTATTTGAACAAAGAGAAAGTAAATGCAAAGTGGGAACGTGGGTATGAAATTTTGGAGTTTTCCCTTATAAATAATGTAAGTGAATTTTTTGCTATTGGTAAAAAATGATGCATTATATGGTGTTTTCTATAAAAATCAAAAATTTTGAGCTTTTTTAAACATACAGATTTCAATCTCTACATCAATCTTGTTTTAGAAGATAAAAAGACGTCGGTTTGGTCGATTCCACTAGCAAAAATATGAAAAACTCAGATTCATGAAATTTGGAGAAAAAAAATTTGCCTATAGCACTTTAAAACTGAGGATAAAGCAAGGAGAAATAAATACGCTGATGTGGTGTTTGAAAGGTACCTTATATCGGCTCTTCATACTTGCCTGCAATTTGTATTGTGATAACCATGCATCCAAATTTCGATAACAAATACCTTTTGTGCCAACGGGTCATCCTCTGACGTCAGCAGTGTGCATTGATCTCATATATAGCAGGGCTCACTTTGAATGGCACTGCTATTCGCTTGCTGTGTTGAAATGAAATGCATTTCATGTAAAATGTAGTCAATATTGACATACATTTTCTGGATAAAAAGTAACCTTTGTGTTTTTTTAATATAAATTATGTCAAAAATCGAGAATTTCATTGATTATATTCATTCTGTGTTTATGGTGATTGGTTACGCATGCGCAATATGAAAATCCAGTATGTATATTTAAATACCCGTCAAAATACACATTCAGCCAGTTAGTAAAGTGGTTAGCACGATGGACTCGTAATCTCAGGATCGTGGGTTCAAACCCCGTTGGATTTTTTTTTTTGCGTAGTATATTGGTTTTTCTTCAATTATTCACTGTAACGAATGAAATTTTAGAATTTTTAGCATAATTTATATATAAGAACCAAAAAGGTTACTTTTCAGTCTGGAAAATAAATGTTGAATGCATTAAATTTTGCAAGAAGTACAAGATATTCCATAGCAGCGAGGCCAGTCAAAACAAACTCTGACCATGCTGACATGAGATTCGAGCAGGTTTCTGACGTCAGAGGATGACCCGTCGTGATCAAAGGTAGTACTTATCTAACTTTTGATCTCCAGCTGTCATAATACAAATTGCAGGCAAGTACGAAGAGCCGATATTAGATACCTTTCGTACATCACATCAACGTATATTTTTCCTCTCCTTATTTCTTCACTTTACAGGCCTTAATTACAGGCAAAATATATCATTTTCATCAATCTGAGTTTTTATATTTTTACTAGAAGAATCGAACCAACTGACGGCGTTTTATCTTGTAAAACAAGATTGATGTATGGGTTCAAATTTGGTTGCTTAAAAAGTCTTAAAATTGTTTATTTTTATATTAAATGCCATATAATGATTGCTTTTTATCAACAGCAAAAAAAAATCATATGCATTGTATTGGAAAAACTCCAAATTTTCATACCCCCGTTCCAAATTTGCATTTGCTTTCACCGTTTTCAGATACTTGTAATAAGGGTTCAAAGTCAGCATTTTAAGCAGGTCACGTTTAAAAAAACAAAATCTCACAACCATTTTTTTTTCTCGTTTGGCGAGACTTGGAATACAGAATTCGCAAAATGAGCTCGTTAACAGGGTCGTTACGATTAGACTGAAAACCTTCGTTTTTGGCTTGAGGCAAGCTGAACAGGGTGTATCAAAAAGAAGTTTACAGTGATTAAAGTGACCCCATTTCAAAAAGTATGATACATTCTCTAAATTTGATTTAATTTTAAGTAAAAGAGACCATTATCTTTCCATAACAGACAAATTTCAATCGTACAACAACCGAAACAAAAATTACGGTCAATTTTGTAAATTGTAAATAAAATCAGCTGTGCAAAGATTGACTGGTTCCACGTTTGCAATTCTGACTGAAGGTAACACCTTTTAGGTAAAAAGAAGATCAAATAAGACAAAACAAATAACTTCTGACGTTTGGAGGCTAAATCCTATTCATTTTTGCCTTGAAATTACAGTTTGAATAAACTTTGGATATTTGACCATTGTCTGCCATTTTTTATCACTTCATTTACATGGCTATTTCACTGTCCACACATTAAAGGAAACAACTTCCCTAGATACTTTAGTCACAACTGTTGTGGCATTAGTAATGGTTTTCCAATATCACTTGGTTTGATGTCCTAAGGTTTCTTCCATAAGGGTTAGTTAAAGCCAAAGATATTTACGAATTGGTTGACATCTTTTGATCAATGTTTAAAACTAATTGCCAAAAGGTGTCGCAGAGCCCTAATCTGACATGCAGGTAATGTTAAAGTTCTCTAGTCTTTGTAAAAAGGGAAAAACATAAGGATCCGTCATCATTTTTATTGACTTTGCGCAACCGGTTTTATTTACAATTACAAACTTGACCATAATTTTCGTTCTGGTTGTGGCACATCTGTATTTGTTTCTGCAATGGAAAGATAATGGTCTATTTTACTTAAAATTAAAAATAAATTTAGAGGATGTATCATACTTTTTGAAATGGAGGCACTTTAATCACTGTAAACTTCTTTTTGATACACCCTGTATATTACAGCCTATCACATAAGGTGGCATTTCATTAGGTGGGTATGCTAAAAAGGTGGTGTTGTTACATTTTTTCGTGGGTTCTGGAACTTAATTTGATGTAAATTCACTATTATTTGGCCTATTGACTTGTTTAATGTTTCATTTGAAAGCTTACACTTTCTGCTATTTGTGGCAGTAATTTGGCTTTCATGGGTTATACATAATTTAAGAGAGACAATGGTTTGAACTTGGCAGTACAAGGGTGGTGGTGCCTAAGGATGCGGTGCCTACGGATGCGGTAGATACCCAAATTGAGACAATATCGCCATTTTGGAAGGTTTGACACTGCTGGAACATTCACAAATGGATTCTTTGACCTAAAATACATACAGATAGTCACCAACATTACCAAAATTTGGTATATAATTACAGTAATTGGCAAATTTAACATTTTTAGACCTTCTTCAGACCACCTCCCCCCTCGATCAGTTTTTTTGGCAGCACCTTCTAATTTTTTGTCCGATTTTGACAAATTTGGTGTCAAAATGTTCAGGGGATCAAGCTGCATCAAATAAGAATTAGGACAGAATGATTTGAAACATCACCATTTTCTCCTCTTGTAAACCCGCCTCTAATTAATTGAAGGTAATTAACACCAAGACCCTAAGGGGTCTGTTTCAAGTTTAATGCATCAAAGTAACTATTAAAGTGTTTATAACATATCATGAAAAAATGAACTGTTTACCATTAATCATTCCAATTTATGACTTGTTTTAGTAAAAACAGGCAATTTTGAGAAAAACACGTTTGAAAATTACAGTTTGCATTGCCGTCTATGGAGTAATTAACCATTAATTAGCACATTTTGGCAAAACAAAAGTGATATTTGGCTAAAAAGTTACTTGAATTGAAAGAGTTTAATAATATTAACATCATATCAAGAAATGTGTTTTTTTGACCATTTTGACCATGTAACACATTTTTGACCCATCTCATGAAATACCACCATAAGGGTAATTTGTGCATAAGGCTAAAGAAACTCGATTACCGGTTTCCCGTCACCTGCCCGCATTATGAAATTACCCCCTCGTTTTGTGAACCAGATTCAAGAAAAAATTTATTATTTGCTAAAACTGGTCTTTTTCTCAGTTTTGGTTCAATGAATACATTGTTTGAAATGCATAAAAATCATTATCTTCGTTACATAGCAATTTCCATGGGGAACAACTTCAAATCAATGTCCACTGTCCACCAAACATTTTTTATTCTGAAATGACCGCACAGAAAATGTTTTTTTGTGATTTAAATGGAAAGTGGGAAGTAATGAATAATGAATAATGAAAATGTTGCCTCATTATGATCAGAAAAAAATGTTAAGGGAAACCGGAAATCGAGTTTCATTAGCCTAAAATGAAAAATACTAAATGTACTTGAAAAACCAGAAATTGCTGTTTCCATATTCATGAAATGAACCTTTTTGAATTAAATTTATTAAAATCGCACCGTTCGGATCAGAGAAATCAAACGGTATGTTTGATTTGTTTACATCGGTTACCATTTGTAAACATATCTACAAACATCATTTTTTGTGTGACTAACAACTTCGGTAATTGTTTATAATAGGTAAATTTAGTAGGCCTATATCCTTTGTCATGTTTGTGGAGTGTTACAGTTCGTATTTGATAAATATGATCATTTTGGGGGATATTGGGGATGTGCACTTAAAGGTGCAATTCATGATTTTGATGTGACAAAGACCACATCTATTTTCTAGCTAAATATGAAGAAGTGTACACTATAAATATATACTGAAAATTTCACTTGATTCCGACCATTCATTTCCAAGTTACAAGCTTTTCAGCATTTGGAAAATCCCGATAAGCTCCCGTGTTGTAATTACTGTCGGGGCTCTGACAATAATTAGAAAATGACATAGTTTCTCACTTTTCTCAAAAATGCAAGCACA
>JXSR01S074067.1:0-17511 GCA_000969725.1 Ophiothrix spiculata | reverse complement strand
TGGAACTGGTGGTTGTCATTGTTCAAAACAATAGGATCTGACCACAAACAGCTGTTCAGGACTGTCACCAACGGTTGAGTTTCACAGTGTTCTCTTACCTGGCCTTGATGATTTTCCTGTCGGGGTAGCACTTCTCCTCCCCTTATCAGCTGATCCGCTTCTCTTCTGTGGCCCTGCGTCATCTTGGCTTTTCCCTAACAATGGAGGGCGTTGTTTACTTGCAATCGGTTCTGGGTGGGCTTGTATTACACCTTCAGCTTCTTTGTGTATGATTCTGTGAGCTGCTACTAGATGCTTTCTTTGATGATTTTTGACTGTAGATGTAAAGAATAAATGGTTCAGAAATCAAGCTAATTATTACACTCACTCTCTCCCACTCAATTCTAAATTTATTCTTGTGACACATTGTGTGTTGAAACACACAGCATGTTTTGTGCGTTTCAAAACACAATGTGTAACAAGTTCAAATTCAGCTTTATACCCACTTTAGTCTTTATTCCTTTTTCTATCCAATTAAGCTATAGATTCTTCTTTTAGGCTCACGGTTGCCTACATAGCAGCATCTTAATCTCCTCCACTTGTTACAAATTTGAGTATTCTGTTTTCAGGGACGCAAGTCAATGAAGCCAAAATTATTGAAAATCTCAAAATTTCTTATAAATCCATATTCCATTTCAAGCATCCTACCCAACATTTTAATACTATAATAAAACAGATCTAATCCAATGCCAGCACTTCATGGTAGAGTGGGTAAAAAAAGACAAGAAATACCTATTGCACAGCCCTCCACATCAGTAACCTTGGACCACTGGAATGTTCACTTGAATTTATACCACAAATCACTCATTGACATTGTCCAATCAGATATGGATATCTTCAAATTTCATGAAAAACAAACACACCATAGATTTACAGGGGAGATATCAGACTCGCCTCCAGTTCAATTCCAGCTTGGTGACAAAATTGGGGGTGTTTGGGTTTTTGCCAATGATGCATCGCATCTTGTCTTAATGTGAAAACACACACAAAAGCTTTGCATGCAAGGTTGGCGTATCATTCATGTAAAGTATTATTTGTGTGGTTTGTCTCTATGCGCAACCAATCTCGGCACTCGGGGTTGATTTTGGAGGGAACCGAGTGGAACCGAATACCCCCAATTCAAGCTCCATGACTGACGATGCCATTATTATTAAATGGGCCGGTATACAAAGTTTGATATCTTCCCTTGTAAATCTATGACACACACTTGTAAATCTATGACACACACAAAATTCAAGTTAATTTACCTTTTTCTCTAAGAGTAAGTTTAGACACTTCAGGAAGTAAGAAACTACTGACAAGCTCAGCCACGATTTCTTCTGATTCAAGATTGGTTTTCCTATCAAGATCAAAAATATGGACTTACATTAGAATACGAAACATAAGAATATTAGATGAAAATTGACCAATTTTCTTAAAGGCAATAGACCACTTGTTCAAATCAACATTAAAACAATTCATTATGGACCAAGATGTAAATTGTTTTTGGAAATATTAAATGTTGCCAATTCAGATTAATAATTTAAGTCTTAACTCTTTCGCTCCGGAACACTTTTCTGAAGGTTGCTATGTTTGGACAGAATAAATAAACCAAAGTGCACTTGTAAAAAGAATTGATAAAAATTCATTTCAAACAGCACGTCCGACCCTTGTTAAAAAAATTGTCTTGTGCTCCTTTCAGACGGAAACCCGCTGGCAACGGCTCTCAGAAGAGTCGAAATCCCCCAGTTGGAAATAGAATGAACGAACATATTGACGCCAAAGCTGCTGCTGCTGCTGTTCACTTTGTCTAATTTTACCGAGCTGCTGCAAGCAGCTTTCTGGAGCAAAAGAGTTAAATGTGACTGTTTCAAATTCAAATTAGCTTTCAAAGCAAAAAAAAAGTGTAAATTATTTACGCTTGACCTTATTACTTCTGATTTGTATAAAAATATAAACATTTATTAAAAATTTCTGAAAAAGGACTTGCTATCACCTTTCAAAACTTAGTACGGTGCACTTACTTATCTTCCATTTCATATGCTATATCATTGATCTGCTCCGCCATGACTTGAATCTCCTCCCTAGCCTGGTCATTAGCCGTCCTATCCAACGAAGCCAAGATGATATCCTCCAGATAAGTATCAACCGTATTCTGATGCACTTTGACAACTTGCTTGAATATCTCATCCTCTTCTCTCCGCCTCCTTTCCTCAACCTGGCGTGCACCCGACTCTTCGGCTTCTCTGATGCGCCTTTTTCTCTCTGCAAGCATGGCGAATGCGTGGATGCGACGCTCTTCTTGGAGGCGGATGAGTTCTTTGCTGAGGAAGTCAAGCATGTCCCCTACGGCTGCTCCTTCGTTCTGTGATAAGGCTTCATCAATGAAGGATTCCTGAAATAAAGGGGAAAATTCACTTTTAAAACAAATCAGAGATTTGTAAAAATACATTGCATGCGTGCATGTGATTCTCAGTGCACTTTACCACATAATTTTCATCTAACGGAAATTCATACAGCACAATATTTTCGCGGGAAGATATTTTCGTGATTTTGCAGATTAATCAAATTGGCGAGAATTTAGTTTAGCGATTTTGATATCACTCCAATAGAAATCTAATACAAAAGATAATTTTCACAAGTTTTATTTTTGCGATTTGATGTCTACTTGCAAAATTCGCGAAAAAGATACCTCACGCAAATTTTTACTTTTACGTTTGCAATGAAGGTTACTAAACAATCAAAGGACTGAATAGTAATAAGTAGGAAAAGTTTTATATTTCTTACATGCTTAAAATTATTTACAGAGCAATTTTTCTACCTTTCACTCATTGTAGGTATTTTTAAAAATTCAGCTAAGACAAATCCAAATAAGACAAACATTGCATTTCTGAATGCAGATAAAACAAAGATGTCACTCAGATGCCAAATAAAATTACAATAAAAAAAATTAAAATCGGAAACTAGAATATGCTTTTACTAACAAGATCAAAATTTGGTACTCAAGGTTTCGTCCCCATTTTTCACAATCTCAATTAATTTTGAGGAAATCTGTACACAACACTATCTGGCAAAAAAAAACCTTTAACAAGGGACTTCCGTCTCCAAACTATGAATCCCTTACCTTATTATCATGCAATCTCTTCTGACGTTGTAGATTCAGTGTTGCCTGTTTTTCTTGTTTCTTCATTTGCTGTTCGGCTGACTGCAAGGCATGGGTGCTGCGCAGTTCATTGATCAGTTCTTGTCGCTTCTCTTTGCCTTCAAACATCTGAGAGAATACAGAAAATAGATAAAATGTTAAATGTATATTGCAACAAAATGTGGTAAAATGTTTGATTTTCCCCTCACAAATATTTCAATGCCTGTGTTTTCATTTTGAATACACGTAAAGATTTAAAGAAAGACCAAGTCTTTTTTAATGAGCCAACGCTTGTTGCTACCCTGGTTTGTGTGAAAGTCCACATGTGTACGCAAGTATTTACAGGGTGTGACTGGTCTAATTCTTGTGCTTGTGAAACGCTGTTGACGCATTACACTCTAGTTGAATGATACAGTACGCGGATATAGGAAGAATTTTTTACCCTCTACTATAAAGATCTTTCCCCACTGTATAAATGGGTTGTCTTTCAGGTCAAAGACACTATGTCAATTTTTCAGATTTTAGGTCAATTTTTCAGATTTTTGGTAAAACATCTAATGAAATTGGTTGATTTTTTTTACAAAACAGTATGAAAATGGTCGATTTTGCTGATTCTTATGAAAACAACCAGAAATGGATCGAAATTTTTAGCAATAGCGATGGTATCAAAATTTCCAAGCCAACTATATAAATGGGTCATTCATTTTTACGATTTGCTCACTATAAACACGGGTTGATTTTTATTCTCAATGAAGGCACATCTGTAACCTATTCTCATTTGAGTACCACCCATAATATAACTACTTTTGAGATGACCTGTAAACAGACATTTTTACTGTCAACTTGTAAAAGTAACCCCTTCAGCTTTACCAAAGATACATACCTTTAGATATAAACATATTTATATGCAGCAGAAAGTTACAGTGCAGACAACATCAAAACCCCGATCTCGGAATTAGTAGAACAAAACATTGTGACAATGTGTTTAGACGATATCATTATGGAATTAATAGTACCTCAAATGCTCATTTCACAATGACAAACAACATCAAAACCCTTTGATATAAAAAAATTGAATGAAAAACAATGTTGCAAAATTGAAGCAGGCATCTTTTCTTCAGTTCGGTACCTACCATGTTCTGTATAGCACGACCTCTGATGACCTGCTGCAGGAAGATAATGGCCAATTCCTTCTCCTCTTCAATCTGTTGAAAATGATACAAAAAAGGATAACTCATTTTGATTAATTGTATTCACATCTCAACATAATGTCGTGCAGTTTTAAGAACTATGTGCAAATCAGCACATTCTGGAAAGTGGCTTTGCGCTATATGAGGGCTGAAACTACCAGCAATTCCTTCAAAATCATTTAAATTGGGTGTTGTTGTTTGTTTTTATGATTTAGCCACCATCCAACCTGTCCCATCCTTGGATAATGCTGCAAGCCTCTCTGAACCCCCACGGGAATTAAGATGTTCTCAAAAAGGTGTAAAATTATGGTTACCAAGGTAAAGGTATACTTTAAGTATAATGAAAATTAAGGTTATATAAAAGACAGATTCCATATAGCGTTGATTTGTGGGAAAACAGTTATTTGTTGATGTACAGACAAATAACAAGGTTCAAACAATACCATTTGAGAGCAAAATGTTCAGATTGTTCATCATAGTTTTCACCATTATGCAATATCAGCAGCACAAGACACTATTATGCAGATGTTACTGCAATACAAATTTCAATGTTTCTATTTACCACATGTTTTGAGCATTGGTTTAAGAAATCTTCATTCCATTCTACATAGAAAAATTTGATCAAGTTTTTCCAACAATCATAACAAAGACTGTAAAATATGTCAAATCAATATGGGTATTACTGATACTTACATCATCTGGTATTTCAACAGACGGGGTAGGAGGCCTTGGTATTGGCTTCTCAATCTTCTGTAGGAATCGTAGTGGCTTGGGAGCAACCTCTCCTCTTGTCTTAACATCCTTGATATCTGCAGAAATGACGTAAGATGGGAAATGAGTACAAGAAAATGGTAATATCAAAAATGTCATACATTTTTCATAAATATGGCATTAGTTATGCCTAAACCAAGTGCATAAACAAAGTTTGACACTTACTTTATTTCAAATAAATGTACACTTTAACATGAATTACATTTCAAATATTACAGGGATCCAAATATGATGTGTCATATCAAAATGTAGTCGCACCTGTGACCCTCACATATGGTAAATTCACTTACCTATTAAAGAACTGACTCAATATAGACCACTGATCTAGAAATTCCAGTGACTAAGCAAGGAGGCTATGGCGCACAACGCCACAGTCGAGTCATTCAAGCCGAGCCAGAGGCGAGGACGTGCCTCTATTGTCAGTAAACCAAACAGGCGAGCCCGATTGTAGTGCTAATCAAAATGTTCCTGACCTCTGTTTTGTTAATATTCTATGTAAACTGATAGGACACTTTGCAATTTAGTTAATATCTTTTACAAACTTAACAGGTAATAGCATCAATTCAAACCTTGTATTGATAAATGGGACTATTACACCACATGAATACCAATGTTGCTAATAAGCACATAGAATATGTGTACCGCCGCGGCAAAAGGGTCCAGTTGTCGACTCCTACATGTTGCTCATTGTAGCATATCTGATGTATACAAATACCATACATTAGATATGCTACAAGGAGCAACATGTACGAGCTGACAACTGGACCCTTTTGCCGCGGCGGTTCACATATAGGTGCAAGCTAACATAAATCCACAGATACAAAAGTTATATTCCAAACAATATATACTTTTATAATACCTGATACCACTAAATTGGTTAAAACCATGGTTAAAAATGGTGTTGCTTGGAATTTACCTACTACTACTACTACTTTTTGCACTACTCACCCTTATAGACTTCATCCAATTCTTGTACCTTCTTTTG
This sequence comes from Ophiothrix spiculata, assembly GCA_000969725.1. NCBI lineage: Eukaryota > Metazoa > Echinodermata > Ophiuroidea > Amphilepidida > Ophiotrichidae > Ophiothrix > Ophiothrix spiculata. Next base: position 11,405 of record JXSR01S074067.1, on the reverse strand, counting down.
TTTCCTCTTCACAAATCCAGATTTACTGACAGCCTTTGGTCTAGGTGCCACAACACGAGGCTGTGTCACAAAATCTGGTAGAGAATTCTCCAACTCAAGAAGACCTAACAAATATAATCATGATGGGCAAGGTTAACAAATAAGAATAGGTAAATATGTTACAAAAATATTGCTTGTATAACTTCACAAATATCATTCACCATTGTTGCGTAGTACCAAAAAACTTGGTGCAATTAGAGAAACCATAAACTCTGACAAAAAACAATTGTCCCTGATAACAACGTTACCGCCATTGGGCTACCAATTTGATAGTCATAGATATATCAGATCTGGGGTTGATTTCACTTAACGAATATGATGCATTGTAGCTAAGAAATGTTTGCTCGTATCTAGATTGAATTTAACAAAAACGTAAAACCCTTTGTAAGGAAACAGTGCATCTAATCTAGGGAATTTGACTTGGGTAAAATTCAAATTCTTCATAATGTTACGAAGGATCAAGGGGTAATTACAAGTTAACGATGGGTTCGGCCCTATGATGCGTTAACAATGCATTTAAATGTTAGTGAAATCGGTCCCAGATATGACTCAGGCTGGCGCTTGGCCGATGCTTGTACCACCAGTTGCAGAGTTACAGAACAAAACGTTTTCTTGAAACAATGGGTTGACACCAAGGTTGACAATTATTACTGAATAATATCATACAATCAACCTGAGTGTGGCCTCCTGCATGCCTGATCATATAAGGGTTGAAATTTGTGCCAATGTGTTTCAATTTTTTTGTTTCCCTGAAGCGGATGAACACCAGTGAAATAATTAAAGTTCCCTTAAACGAACAGTACACTGAAACTGCACACAGCAATGCAGTAAATTTACCAATATGTCGATTATATTTAATTGCACCTTACCATACGCTGATGCAATTCAAGTTCAAATTCAAGTAGATTTAACTTTAGTGATGCCGCACTAAGGTTTCTTACAGCAACGTATACGGTGTAGTTAACACTGGACTGCACATTGCAGTGAACTATTAACAGCCAATTATAAGGCGTAAAACTCTATGAAATAAAACTTTCTATTGTTCTCACCTTGATATGTACTAAGATATTTGCTTTTTACCACATGTTGTTCAGATCCTTTATCTAGAAACACACCATGCCTAGTCATGGGCGCATATGTTTCGGAATTAAATGATGCATAATCCTTGGTGATGTCACGCCTCTCTAGCTTCCCTTCTACTTTGCGACGTTTTTCTGTTAGTTTTCTTATTGCTGAAATAAAACAGAATTAATTTGTTCAGATTTAATGATCAAGGAGTAAACAAAAAATCATAGCTGGAAATTGTCTACTATAAATAATTCTTAAGGAATGGCCTATTATGTAATCACTCCCTTTTTGGGAAATATGGCCTAGCTTTCCATTCTTAATCATTCAAAACAGAGAGTAATGAGTTTGAATCTGACGAATAAAAAATGGCTTGTCCTTTCTTAAAATATTCTAATAAGCAGGTGCTGATAAGAGGAGGAAAATAAGTGTATTCTCTAACCTAGGTGTCAATTGGGTATAGACATTTCATCAATAATGTAAAGATAACAAGCTTAAATATCAGAATCTTTTGAAAAGCACATACTCTTATCCCGTTCAAAGCAGTCAGCCGCCGGTTGAGTTTTGTAGCGGTCCCTTAATAATATAATATTGTATTTTTTTATCAGATCCAAAAACAAATTCAAATAAATCTAGACAACCCTCTAGAATACCTTTAATGTGTTCTTTCCTGATCCAGTTTGCTTTCCTTTCTCTTTCTTTTTGCTTTTTGCCCCAGAGTTTATCCAGACGTTTAGCGCTGAGTTCTGCATGATTTTCTTCCCTCTCTCGTAAGATATTCTGCAGAAGGTCTAACCTTGCTTCCTGAAGTCTGAAATTACAAAACAAACAATTTATTAAAAAGTTACTTACTGTGGTGAATAAGATCCTTGGGTTGGAAACCAACCATTTGTGCAGACATGCATATTTCTAACAAGGATAGGCTTGTTGTTTTTGTGGTCACTTTCGACATTTTTTTTTGTTTCAAATCAAATTTAGATTAACTTAGTATAATGGGATTTAACAAAGGAAAAATCAAAATGTTTGTAGCCATAGAAAAGTACAAGAGGTATTCATAAGCTCCCCTTTGTAGGAGGGGAGCGTGGCCCAGTGGTTAGAGCGTTGGACTCGTAATCATATGAACTACATCTGTCGTGGGGTCGAGCCCCGGTCCCAACATGTCTCCTTGTTTCCCTAAGCAAGAAACTTTACTCTACTTGCTTCGTGCTTCGGAGGGCACGTAAAGCCGTCAGTCCCATCTGTAGTGTTCCTGACACACTGTCGGATGTAAAATAAAACTCTAGGATCAGAGTATCCGCATTTACATCCAAAAAAATAGATCCTGCTGATTATCAATGTAGAAGTAGAAGTAGGGTTCAGGGATGAGTTAACATGCATCTGTGTACATCTCTGATGTGCATTTGCATAGAGCATATCTGTCGGCGTTTGTAAGTTTTAATGAAATTAGACATGGACGACTTACTTTTCAATCTCCTGTTCCCTCAGAGCCCATTCTTTCCTCTCCATTTCATCCATCATCCTCTTCCTCTTCTCCAGCTGTGATAAGTCATTGAGTGGAGGCAGTGTGGCTTCCCATTCTCTATTAATCTATGTACCTATGTGACTTACTTTTCAATCTCATGTTCCCTCAGAGCCCATTCCTTTCTCTCCATTTCATCCATCATCCTCTTCCTCTTCTCCAGCTGTGACACGTCATTGAGTGGAGGCAGTGTGGCTTCCCATTCTCTATTAATCTATGTACCTGTGTGACTTACTTTTCAATCTCCTGTTCCCTCAGAGCCCATTCTTTCCTCTCCATTTCATCCATCATCCTCTTCCTCTTCTCTAGCTGTGACACGTCATTGAGTGGAGGCAGTGTGGCTTCCCATTCTCTATTAATCTATGTACCTATGTGACTTACTTTTCAATCTCATGTTCCCTCAGAGCCCATTCCTTTCTCTCCATTTCATCCATCATCCTCTTCCTCTTCTCCAGCTGTGACACGTCATTGAGTGGAGGCAGTGTGGCTTCCCATTCTCTATTAATCTATGTACCTATGTGACTTACTTTTCAATCTCCTGTTCCCTCAGAGCCCATTCTTTCCTCTCCATTTCATCCATCATTCTCTTCCTCTTCTCCAGCTGTGACACGTCATTAAGTGGAGGCAGCGTGGCTTCCCATTCTCTCTTGGCACGTGCTCTCTCAATCATCTCGACCTCTGCTAAGCCTGCTGGTAAACCATGACCTGAAAAATCATAAAACATATCAGAATCTATCAAGATGCACTAGGTCAATTTGGAATTTTCTTCTTGGCCATCTAGAACAAATATGATCTTATCTTTATCATATTTTAGCATCTTTTCATTTTGTAATATTATATATCTTAAACTGTTCTTGAGCTGCACATTTAGTATCCAGACTTTCTTTGGCACACTTGACCAGTTGGCCATCCAGGGCAAACCTAGTCATATCTAGATCATATTAGCATATGTTCATCTCAAATAAATGTCAATGCTGTTTTTGAGTTTCACATTTGATGTTGGCCTTGGTGCAGACTTTCTTGGCAAATTTGACTCGGTCATCTTCTTATTATTATTCCTTTTGGTTAAGGCAAGACCGTTGGATGTTATAAGCCAAAAGTGCTAGTTAGTTGACAGGCATCCATATGTTGTCTCCATTGTTTATGAATGTAACCCCTACCCTGGATTTTTGTTTACATTGTCCAACACATTTTTATTTTGCCTATAGCAAAATTAAATTGCTTGCAAATATTTCTTGTTTTACAGTATCTTGAACTTTCTTGAGCTGCACATTTAGTATCAAGACTTTCTTTGGCACACTTGACCGGTTGGCTATCCAGGGCAAACCTAGTCATATCTAGATCATATTAGCATATTGGTCCGTCAGCGATCGTCATCAAAATCAATTGCTTTTTAACGATCACATCACTCCAAAAACTGACAGCTACAAATATACTCTTGCCGTCAACCTCCCTCGTATGTGAGCACAACTCCCTGAGTCTTTGAGAGACTGTTTTATTGTTCATTCAAAAATGTCTACATTCAAAAAATATCTTAAGAATCACTTCACTGAAATATCCTTTGAAGAGCTGGAGCTGGACTCCTAAATTTTATTTTTTTCCCTACAATGTTTTTATATGTCTATACTGTGCAATATATATGTTTGTCCCAGTGAGTTGGAGGTGCCACACTTTTTAGGTGAAAGCGATTTTTTTGCTCATGGCTCCTCCAGGCTAGCTCACTGAGGCACGATTTTTCCTCATGTTTTAAATGTAAACTTGTTTTATCTATTGTAAATGTTTTTTTATATTTCTAGTAATTGTTTGATGGCATAGCCGAATGTGTAAATAAATAAATAAATAAATAAATAGTGCTTACCATAAGAAAGAGTTGCTAGTGTGAGTAACTCAGGCTGTGAACCAGGTCTGACCACATATTCAGGTGTATATGGATCCGTTTGTGTTTCATTTTCCCTATAATCTGTCTGTATCTCCACCGTCCTAAATGGTGGAGTTGGCACCCGCTCTGCTATCACTTGATCTGGCTGACCAAGAGGGTCCATTCTGAAAACAAAATGTTATTTGTTTATAGATGTCAAAAAGACCATAACAGTTCAGGGTAATTTCAAATTGGAAAATTACTTGCTAAGTTTAATTTTGAGAGGTATTAACAATGCCCTCCTGGAAACTGATCACATATAAAATAACAATATTAGGTCAAAAAAGAAACAAGTAGCAGGTCTGAAAATTGCAATCGTTGTTTTAATTTTGGTTTTACAATTCTTGACAAGATGGTTCGCGAACCAGCAGTCACGCCTGTGTTATCGACCGCCTACTTCATTGAACGCCTACTTTGTTAATCACCTACTTTGTTGATCACCGCCTTTATCAACCCTCATAATGGAACAATTTGACACCTTAGATGACCTTTCACTTGGGTCAAGCACTTTCTATGGTCTAAGTTTAATCCATGTGGGGTCAGGGGCTCATGAACTATGACCTTGACCTCAAAATGACCTTGGATGACCTCAGGTCATGTTCTTGGATGACCTTGGGATACGTTTTTTGACCTTGAATGTATCTCAAGGCAACTTTTTGACCATTTTAGAAATTTGACCTCAGATGACCTTTTGACCTTGACTGACCTTGCTCTTGAATCAAGCACTTTCTATGGTCTAAGTTTGATCCATGTGGGGTCAGGGGTTCATGAGTTATGACCTAGACCTGAAAATGACCTTGGATGACCTCAGGTCAACTTTTTGAAAACATTTGAAATTTGACCTCAAATGACCTTGACTGACCTTACCCTTGGGTCAAGCACTTTCTATGGTCTAAGTTTAATCCATGTGGGGTCAGGGGTTCATGAGTTATGACCTTGACCTCAGAATGACCTTGGATGACCTCAGGTCAACTTTTTGAAAAAATTTGAAATTTGATCTCAAATTACCTTTTGACCTTGAATGACCTTCACCCCACCCCCTAAAAGGCGCGTTGCGTGTGCTAATCCCGAACCCCTTAATGTCACCAAGTTTCATTACCATAGCCCTTACGGTTTAGGAGATATACTTAAAATAACAATTTACGCATAAATTATGCAAATTAGTTACTTTATATGCATAGTTTGCGTTCAAATTGTACGCAGCGCCAGTTCAGCTCCAACCCTACCCATTCACCAAATATCATCAACATAGGGCATACGGTTTCCGAGATTTGCTCCGGACAAGAAATGCGGACGGCAAACGGCGAACAGTTTTAAGGAATGGCATGTTTCTTACTGAAAAAATTTTCAGGCGAGACAAAAAAGCAATGTGCACCATGTCTATGCCAGCTGATTGCTCAATGCGTCACTTTTTCCCAATTTGTACGTTAAATATTGGCAAAATTGTAGCATAGTTCTGAAGTCAAAGGTGAGTCTGAATTCCATTTTTTTTCACAGAGTAGTCTGATGTTACCATACCACTAAGCTTTTTTTTTTCAGGAATATTTCTATCCCCACTATCGGGATTTGTCATCTTTATCAATACTTCCAATTTTTATACAAGAGAAAAAAACCTATGTGTTTTCTTAACCGTTGAAAAGGAAAGGTCACAGGAAATAGGATTGTTTCTTTTTTCAGCCTTTATTGTTAATTGCGAAGGACATATCATATTTTTAAAAATCCTGATGTCAAAGTTAACAAAATAATTTGCCGTCATTAACTTTCAACCATATGTTTTCAACACACTTAACAAGATATAGTCATTGTCCTTGACCTCAAGATTATATAGAGTAGACACTTCAAATGAACGTTCGGGTTCTAACACCACTGCAAATTTTGCGTTTGACTTCCATTTCAGGTTGTCTTTGTTAATTTGTCTCGTTTCACCTTGCTTCATGCTTTATAATGACCACTTCGTAAGCAATAACTCCAACTGTAATTTGCAAGCCATTGATGATGAATGGAATATCAAAGCGTAGGGGTAGAATTTCGTTCTATTGGATTCTCATGGATGGAGTTTGCGTGAGTCTTTGGATTCTCCTCCATTCACTTTGTGTGGGAGCTTTTGGGATTTACGAGAGTCTACTTGGATTCTCATGGACATGTTTTGCACAAGTCTTTGCGAGAGTGGACTCTCGGACTCGCGCCGAAATTCTAGCCCTGAAGCACCACATAGATCACTTGACTTCCCTAGCCAAAAGCAGGGTGATGAAACTGAACTTTTGCACCATTTAATGCAAATCATAAGGTAATGACTTGGAACAAAGTCATGATATAAATAAGATAATTAGTTTGACTTACTTTGAAGTTTGCAGCACAACTTCTGGTGGCACCTGCTGAAGAAATGGTATGATGGGTCGGCGGAAGTATTTGTAGCGACTCTGACCTCCGACCTGGGGGTTGTCGATTGACTGGGGAGGTATATGAATATCAGGGGCATAGTTGAAGCTGAAATATAAAAATGGAATCATCAAGAAAATTGTTATAATGGAGACACTTCAGAGCTTAGATGAGACCAGTCATTCGGTTGACTTATTTTAAAAAGCAATAGGATTTGGTTCTAAAACAGAACTGAGTTTTAAAAACAGTTTAAAATGACAAATTAGATATAAACTAAGGGCATTTTCTGAACTTGTTTTGTTCATGAAGAAAATGTGCCAAATGCATATGTACCACTATTATAATATAGCTTGTCCCAATATTAAGGCAACAAGCAAATAAAAAATACTAAAAAATAGTTGCCAAAAGATTAAATCATAGTAATATATGTTTTTCAAAAGTGGAGTAATTACTCTACAACATGCTTTTTGTACCGTTTCATTTTACCACTCCAGTCCAAAGATATGAAGAATTTAAGAAAGCCCTTTAAATCTACTTTGGTCCGATTTGTAAGTTTAGACTTCCAGCTAAAGAAATGCAAACTTGAAATGAAGAGAATTCTGCAATCAACTGGAGGACAATCAATCCAAACCAATCTTACCTGACCTGTACCTAACATTAAGTGATATTTTAAGTTCATTTTTAACTTAAATAGGTCAAAATTTCAAATTAAAGTACGGATCTTCCTGATCCTCTCATATTCCTTGAGTTTGTTACTTCTGGTGCGACAATCGGGTACTTTAGGACACATATTCTACCAAAAGAGTCGGGAAAAAAAAGGATTCTAATGAAAGGTGTCAACCAATAATAAGTTTTTACCCGAAATCACGTAAGAAAACCGAAGACAAAGGAGTTTAAGAACTCAAGGAAGTTAATGATTCATCTGGCCCGTCAAGGGGACGCAACAGGTTGACTTAACCAGACGCAACAACCTGCTGAATATCAGCAGATCATCATTAAATTGAGTTCTTATGTCATGAAATGGGTTGAAGGGGTGCTTTTTTCTAATCATGTGATGTTTTTAGCAATTTCCATTCAACGTGTGCCAAATGATGTCACCAAAGGTGAAATTTTACAGATTAACAAATCAGACCATCAAGAATTTTTTGGTCTTCACAAAATGCGCCATAACTTTTGATTCAGAGATCCAAATTAAACAAAACAAAAATCCTGTAAAAGCCAATGGTCTACTCTATAATATTATTGTAACGTTTGCTAACCATTGTGCTCTGTTCTGTCAAAATAAAAGTTCAAAGTTTGTTGCATTTTTATTGGGACACCCTGTACTGTGAAATTAAATTAGGAATCCCAAATTTAATTCAACAAGTTGCCATGACTGCCAATTTATAGTGCCAAAGGATGTCTCGCTTAAAGGGCATCAAAATGTACGCAAGACAAACCCAGTAAATCAAAAAATCAATAGTCATATATGTGATAGGGGGAACCTTGTTGGTATGTTATTATATTGTAGGATATTAGAGTATTCCTCTAAGTACACTAAAAGCAAGTCAAAATGGATGTCTGCAATGCAGTAGCCATCATTGTTTAAAATGTATGACAAGGTTTGAAGCATTGAGTATTGGGTTTGCAAATATAAAGATTTACATACAAAGAATATGCAAGGTACACTGTGATGGGCAAATATTGGAAGTATATTTACAAATGTGGGCGTATAGACACTCCCTACATGGGTCCCTATTACCAGAGGCCCTATTAGAGGTTCAACTAATGTTTGGCAAGCCAAAATCTATATTGCAACTTTCCTCTTGAAACTGCGTGAAATTAATACAATGATTGATCTAGAAAGGTGATAAGGGTATATGCAGCCTTCAACACCCACTTTTCACGACTTGCCTGCCACCCCGACCACCCTTGGCATTTCAAGCCAAATCTTTGCAAGCCTTATTTTCAAAATCTTTCAGTTCCCTGGCCTCCTGTTCAGAAATTTAATTCCCAAGAACCCCCCCCCCCCCCCCCCCATTTCAAGCAAAATTTAGGATAGTTTTGCTTCCAGAGCTCCGGCAAATTTAGCCCCAAAATGTTGGGGTCTCTTTTGGGGTTACTTCAGACCCGCCCGTACTTTACCAAATACTTACGTTTTATATCTGATAAGTGATTCTCTCGCCTGCTCACTGTATCCACGCCATTGTCTGGAGATAAATTTGGGCACAGGATCTGTGTTTTCCAAACGCATCTGAAAGCGTGGATTATGTCGCAAGGCGCTAAACATGGTATTGAATATTGGTACCCGCCTCTGTAAAACAGGAAAAATATTGGCATTCATTACAAAATTTATTTGCTCTGAAGAAAACAGTATTAAACTTCACTCAAGATTATAAGTGGAATGTGTGCGTCAGTAAATTAATGACTCTGCACTATCGTTGGATTCCAATTGCAGAAAAAATTGATAATTGGTGTGACAAACACTGATGACACCTACCAAGAATACCAATATGAAGTAATCAGTGTGCATTGCTTTTGGTTACATGAGGCTGGCAGGAGAAGTGCATCTCAATCAGCAGGTTTAATTAGTCTACAGTTTAGAGTATTACATGTTATAAAGATGAATGTAGCCAATCAAATGGGTACCAGTATTATTCAATGTTTGGAAGGTAACCCACTAGCTGTGAAGGAGGTATGGCAATTCTCATTAAGTAGTGTTTGGATGGTGGCGTCTGAGCCCAATCACTTCCAAAGAGAAAAGTATTATATAAGGCCTACTTGTATATCAACTGTGATGTGTTTTAAGTTCAAATCTTATACCAGTAAACTTACTTTTATGTCTTTACCATTGACCAAATAAATATAAACTTTGTTTTTTGTAAATCTAACTAAGATATGAGCTTAAGCCAATTAAATTAATGAATCTTGACGCACCTCATATATAAAAGCAGATGTAGGAATAACAAATTCATTAGCACCATTACCCCTTTCTCTTGAAAAGGTAGGCAAGTAGATCTATGCCAAGAAGCTGTAAATAACCTTTACCAAGCATCTCCCCATGCAGAGAGCAGGACAGTGAGGTTATCTTTCTCCTGGTGTTGTCATTGTTGCCAGGATTTCCCATAGGGTGCTTTTTTTCCTCCTTGAAACAGGTTCAGGGATGCAAGTTCCTGAAGTCAAAATTTCCTGAAATGTTTAAAATTCTCCTACAAAAGAACGCTTTTCTTTTTCTTTTACACTGGACAAAATTTCCTGAAAACAATATATTTTCAGTAAAATTTCCTGAATTCAGGAAATTTCATGAAAACTTGCATCCCTGCAGGTTACCTGCTTCAAAATGGAGGTGAACTGCTGTCTTGGCAACAACTAAATCAGCATCACACTGTTGGGTTTACCATTTTTGTGTTTTGCTGTTTAGCCTTGATATGCATTTGACAAATTATGATCATCTGGGTACAAAAATGTAGCCTGTGCATTATAACAGGTAATTATTTATAGGCCAAATAAATATTTATTGGACAATGTAAACAAAAATCCAGAGTACAGGGCCCCATTGTGCGTGAATGTAACCCCTACCATGGATTTTTGTTTAAATTGTCCAATACATTTTTTGAAGAAAGAGGGTTATGCACTGCATTGATTGGTAAGTATAGTATTCCTTTGACCATTCGGCCCACATAGGAAAAATACTCTTCAAGTACCATATTCAGGTTGTTAACTTACGACTCTATCAGTGCTGGTATGTGACTTGAAGGTAGCCCGGGCATGGTCCCTTTCACTGGAGAGCGTATGCACATTATCTGTAACAAGGAAACAAATTAAAATAAATTAAAATTTAGTAAAAGAATATCACTTGCATACTTCAGAAAAAAACAGTTCTTAAAATTTGGGTTGAGAATAAAATCTTAGATACAGGTGTGTGAAATTTCCTCTTTTAAGCTGATTTCATCTTTTTTGAAAATTTATTCAAAGCTTTAATTTTAGCTTTTTCTTTCATTTTTAGCCCATGTTTAGAATTTTTCAGCGTTTTTTTAAAAACTTCCTCTTTTTTCAAAAGAGGTCTCTCACACCCCTGATATAGTACTACATCGATGAGCAACAAACTTGTTTGAATTAAAATCCAGCATTGATTTCATTCTTTTACATTCTTTATCACAGGGGAATATGGCTGAGTGAAAGTGTAGGGTTCATATACCGTAATACCAAGGAATTTTTATAAGGGAACCAGTTTTCTCCGCCATGTTGTGTCGCTCATGGAGCAGAGTTATTGTACCTCCAGATATATTCGGAGTTTGGCCCAATATCCAGGCAGATTGTGTAAATCTTCACTTGACGCATATACATACATTTTGAAATGTTTTTGATCATGGTTGGTTGGCTGCTATTTAATTACACACAATGAAGTTGAATGTTACATTTTCTGGCATCAATTTTAAAAATTACAACTCCATCCCATAGCAAAAAAACTGTACCCAGCAGATGGCCATCTGCTGGCCATCGGAT
>JXSR01S074066.1:43554-59293 GCA_000969725.1 Ophiothrix spiculata | reverse complement strand
ATGCTTCCAATGTAGGATATCATTGCTGCCATGATTCCTTAATAGCAGTGACATTTCTGGGAGAATTACTTTCTTAATCAAGATGCTTTAAGATGTACAAAAATATGGCAATGGTCGGCACTCTCCAAATTTGTGAGGAAAAATAATTGTTGATTACGGAATGAAATTTTACTTTAAAAAGTTCTGGCGACAGGATAAACCACTACTGCTCTACATTGCTCTATCTGACTAATAGAGGTTACACATTACCTCTACACTAATGCCTGACATGATAGTTGCTTGAACACCGTAGAAAAGCAAAAGCTTCACACGTTACTAATTTTGCATGAGAGGAGTACATATGGCAATGAATAAAACGTTTGTGAATTTCATTGGCATTAATGGCATAGGAATGTATCAATTTAATGGAATAAAATAATGTTACAGGTACAGGACATGTGCATTGATGAAATATTTATAGAAAATATGGTCCAATGATTCTTAAAAAAACCGTTCACTTTAAAATCATCAGTTCATTGAAACCTCATCATGTATTATTGGTTTATTCCTCTTCCTACCAGGAGAGAATGTCTATCGCTCTGTTGAATTATTTTCTGTTGATCAAAAACTCAGCAATGGACCACATTTCAATACACATATGACATGTGTCGTCTTTATTAAAAATGTTAATGGTAATACAGAAATACTTGTTGTCCGTATGAGTTGCCAGACTCTTTAACTTGTAGTAGCTCTATTCGCCGACCAAGCTCATTAGTTTATACCTGTCTGCGACAAGTACTTTTATGAAGCAAAATGTATCACAGTTTGATTTGTTTGGGTAAAAAAACCCTGTAAAGAATTAGAACACAATGGTAATACGATCTGAGTTCAGATTACTTCTTGTAAAATATGTAGGGCAAATATAGAACTTAATTGAGTTGAGGTAAGAAATTGAGTTAAGAAGAACTTAGATAGTTAAAGATGTTCATGACAAGTTGATAGATGTTTACTTAGCTGCTAGAATAAACCTGTGACACAAAAGACTCTTGTACAAAATGAGATATGCTCCACTTGTTGTGACAAATTAGCCTCGGGAGAATGTTAAGCATTATGTAAAAATGCAAACATTACTTTTGTATATCTTATTAGAATGCATAGGTGTTTCACTAGCGCTAAAAACATACACACCATCAATGTTCTTTTTCACATGCTTCCTTATGCCTGCAACGTGTTTGTGAATATAAGGCATAGTGCTTCCTTTTAAATGTCAAAGAAATCTTGGTACCCAAACACAACTTTCATCTTGTTATCCGTATTTTTTCTTTAGTTTTATCGAGGGTGTTGTAACTATTCTAGAAGCCTATCAAGCTAGTTGTCAAGTCTGATATCAGTCTGCATGGCTACATGCACCATTACTTAAAGGATAATATCGGTGGAAATGCGCAAAACTGTCGATATTTCGTGTCATAAGCCATTACAAAATGTGAAAAAACGAGAGTTTCTTGATTTTTTCATTAACTTACAGTATTATTCAATGTTACTATATTAAAAGTTATACTAATAAGGCGACATTCTCTATAGCTCATTTTTAAAATGATCCTCAAATTTGTTTGACAACAATGATTTGTGCATTAAAAGTAGTAATATCAGCATGAAACATTACAGAAACGGTAATAATAATCCCATTTATCAATTATTTCAATTTTCTTTCATTACTTTACATGCATAACATAACTACCGAAAATGAAAATGACATTATACAGAGTTGAACTTTGCTATCGTGAGCTAAACAATGATTGCAAAGCTCTTTTTCGATTAACAGATTTGCAAGCAATTCATGGTATAGACGAAGGACAAAAAGACATCAATATGTTCTTTTATTTTATGTGCACTCCCTGCTTAACACGCTTAAATTAGAGTTAAGCACACTATAACATATACCATAAAACTAGCATTGTCGTTCCTTATTAATGAACCAAAACATTTTTATTCATATTTGGACTGTTAATTTTTAATAGGGAAAGAATTTACATCAAAAATTCTCGATTTTTTTCTAATTGATCGTTTTAGTGTTTTACTGAATTTCTGCATAAAGCTGTTTTAAATCTTTGAATTAAATCAGTACGACAACCAATTCAATTGTTTAGTTAATATGGTGCTTTGTCATAACGTAAAGTTAAGTAAATTACGGATTATAATTTCCTATTTTAATATTGTCTGTGCCTGGTATCTCTGACTGATCAAAGTAAATTTCTTTTATCCCGTCCTAAGACAGCTATTATCTCATTTGGAGTTATTTTTAAGCTTACTTGATTTTACAGCTTACAAGGTTCTAATGTGAAATGATTGACTCATTAAGCACGTTGAATCAATACTGATAGGACTCTCGACGAACCTCATATTCCACTCACGTATATCCTAGTGCTTGGCATTAATTCATTTCGTATGTACGATTTTATTTAATAAATGTAAGAGTAATCTATTTTAAGTTTTGCAATCTTGAATACATACCAGAGTGCAACACTAACCTATTTTTTTTTTCAAACATGAGTTATATACCGGAAAGATTTTTTATAGATAGTGCAACCTTGTGTGTGAAAGATTAAAATGAACCCGCGTCGCAAATGCCCTAAAAAGTTCTTTATGCATTCAAAATATGCCAAAATCGAATTAATTTCAAACTTGGTGTTTATTTTTAAAAAGTTGTTTGATAATTGGATATTTTAAGAAAATCTTGAATTTTTCCTATATTATTAATACAAATGCCAATCTTCTAGATTTTGGTAACTATAAGGTCTTAGCGGCGTTATACGGATGACCTTGAGTTTCAATCATTTCACATTAGAACCTAGTAAGCTGTAAAATCAAGTAAGCTTAAAAATCACTCCAAATGAGATAATAGCTGTCTTAGGATGGGCATAACTTGGTGTTTATTAAAAAAACTGTTTGAAAATTGGATATTTAAGAAAATCTTGAATTTTTCCTATATTATTAATACAAATACCAATCTTCCAGATTTTGGTAACTATGACGTCTTAGTGACGTTAAACGGATGACCCTGAGTTTGATAACAATAGAAACAGGGGATCAACACCTATCCATTGGTACAACGGATAAGACGAGAGCTTCGCTATAAAACAAAATTGCAACACCCTGTCCTTAAAATATGTTGCTGAAAATTGCTCCGCTCCGTATAACAAGGTACTAGGTATGTATGTAAATACATGTCAGACACTTGCCCTGCTGCATGCTAAATGTTATAAAAATGGCAATGAATCCAGATAACGATGAATGCTGATATCATGGAGTTCATTTGCATGCAAACGGTATCCTCCATATCAACTAAGAATGTGACTTGACTATACAACGGCAACTACTTATTAACCAAAGACAACATTCCTGAGCCCTGTCCTATAAACAGGATAACCCAATAAAGCTTATTAAATTATTTTTTTGATACATTGATGATTTAAATTATAATCAAATCAAAGTTAAAAAGTGCCGACATTATCCAAGACATCTTGGCACAATTAAAATGTTAAAATAATCGCCTATCACATGTTTTTGGAATAATACATTTTTGTAAAAATATAAATGATTTTTTTACATTAAGAAATATCTCCATCTATTAGCTACAATCAAAAACAATATAATTTAAATACACTTTTAGAGTGATTCTCATAATGTCCTCTACAGTTTTGTTGGTTCTCTGGTTTTATAGAACCTACACTGAACGACCCCAACTCTTTTGATCAATATTTTAACTTTATGTTCTTTTATATATATCTAGTGAGTGAGAATCTACAGAATATATATTCAATAACAGCTCTTACTGACTGATGATAACATGCTGGATTGTCACAAGAGTGTCATTAAAAAATATCAAGATATCAAATTTTCAACTCAACAGATGTAAGCACTGAATTATTTTTAATTGAAACAACGTGCACTAATATTATATTTTTCCGAGAATCATTTGTTATTTTAACGTTAAAGGTCATGCTTTAAGATCATATATATAGACCACCGATTGCTTACCTATACATAGAATTGAATGTGTTTTTCAATATAACAAGTGATAACATGATTATGTTTTCATTTATCTCGAACCAGCCGTAAATGCAGAAAACATTTTTTTCCACTGTAAGTGAATTAAATGCAAAGGCTGTGTTTCTGAAAATCAATTTCTAGCTGATTCATTCCGGGTGGGGGCACTCAAGTTTCTGTAGCCAAAATAAACTCTTTTTTCCCTATTCACACTAAATCTTGATTTTACCTATATCTACAGGGTTTGAAAAAGTACCCTATTTCTTGAAAATGACTGTCTTTGATATCCTAAACGCCTAAACGGTGTCATTGATTCAACCTTCAATCCTAAAAAACAACCCTAATTCATTTTTTTTCTTGGTCACGCTATCCTGGAACATAATAATTACCCCCTCCCCATCCTTAAGGAAGCTTAGAGGTTTTATCGTCGTGGACTGGAACTGGCCCGCAGGCCGCTATTTGGGAGAAGGCCTCTGTTATATTATGCTCTGAAGTATGAAAGATATTTGTTTCTGTTTTTGTTTTCTGAAAACCAAAATGTTGTATTGGCTGGTTAGAGATGAAAGGTTATATATCTTTATAGGCTTTCAGATGATGATGGATAAAGGACATGAAAACTGACTGAACATGCAGAAATCGATAAGTTTATTGAAATTGGGGCTATACTTTCTAATATTTAATAGTATCTTTAGTAAGTTTTCTTCATTATATTTCATTCACTTGTGTTTAGCAATAATGATATGGATAGCTATATTATTTATAGTTGTTATCATGCCTTTTCAAACCTCGATCAAGGACGTGAAGTTATTTTTTAGTTTAAGTTCCATTTAACATGTGCATGAATATCATTTTATCAATATTTTTTCTAATACTAGCCTAAAGCTATATAATTATAAAAGTTGATATTCTTTGACGAAAATAGAAAATCTATGTCATGGTATACTCATTCAATTCATAAAAGTCATTCACCATGTACGATCGTTAAAAGTCTGTGATAGCATTAAAATGAAAGGCACTTTTTCGTTATTATCATGCTAATGCCTTTGTTTAGGTATTATAGTCACGTACAAATACACACAAAGATTATCGAGCATAAGAGCTCAAATACCTTATACACACTACATACCCAGGGCATTCAAAGCACCATTGCTAATATTCATTAAAGGTAAGCGAGTCAATAACGTTCTTGTAGTTTATTTATTAACTGGGTGTAAGATAGTCTTTGAGTGATATTTTGGACACAATTATGACCAATTCATAGCTTAGAAATATATGTACATATACGAGAAGTGTTAAAATGCAACCTCAATGACATTAATACATCTACAAATACAAACTATGTATTGATTTTGTATGTCGACATGCAACACATATCTTAGATTCTAACTTAATGAATGAAGCCCCACAATACCACTTGGAATTCAGAGGGAAGTTATAGCAAACATTTTAGTTAAGCTTGTACATAGCCAAGTTAAAACAAAATAATGTCACACAATAAAATATTATTGTTTGCTTACCTGTGATTCAGATGATGAAAAGCATGAAAGAAAAAAGAAAATATATCAAAGTAAATAAAGATCCCAATCTAAAATCCATTAGGTATCCAAAATGCGCAAACATCTAAAAATAATATACTGGAAGCTTATAAGAGTGATGGTAAATACAAAGTAGTTTCAAAAATTACATACTTTCCTCAAACTGTAAGATTTGCCTACGCATACCAGTTTACATCATGTTTAATACACTGGGAGAAAACAGAACATTTCTTGTGAAAATACTTACTAAATTACTGAATAGTGCAAACAATTTTTAAAAGTAAAAAATCAACATAGTTTCTCAGAAGAAGGAGTTGATTCATCTCCAGTTTACTCATACTGTATTTTCATATTTGTGTTCCTTCCTCTCCTTTTATACTTTTGGTTAAACTTGCTTTAAAATAAAGTTTGGATAGAAAAAACACATCACTTGGTCACGGTGCCATTTTGCAATCTTCTTTTTATTAGTGACGCACACTGAGATAATCTTTACACTCTTTCTTCAGTCTTGGTCAATCTTTGACAAGGCAAA
Source organism: Ophiothrix spiculata (assembly GCA_000969725.1). Lineage (NCBI taxonomy): Eukaryota > Metazoa > Echinodermata > Ophiuroidea > Amphilepidida > Ophiotrichidae > Ophiothrix > Ophiothrix spiculata. The sequence continues at coordinate 53,200 of JXSR01S074066.1, read as the reverse complement.
TAAACAAAAATTTGCTATTTTGCATCAATTTGATCTCTACTTAATTCATTGTCAAAACCAATGAAATAAAGATTTACGTTGGTTGCCTGATTATCGTTTTACCCATTGTTCAATGCCCGTCACAGAACCTGACGAAGTCAGAGGAAACATTATGCAAAAAACATCCTCATAATATAAAGGGAAATGTGGGGCATAGAAAACACCTGCTGATACTGAATAATTCATTATGGCCATGTTAAAGGTGATGACAGGCTGTGAGCTATGTCTTCCAACGTCTGATGTATATATGTGTACCGCCGCGGCAAAAGGGTCCAGTTGTCGACTCCTACATGTTGATCATTGTAGCATATCTGATGTATACAAATACCATACATTAGATATGCTACAAGGAGCAACATGTACGAGCCGACAACTGGTCCCTTTTGCCGCGGCGGTACACATATGTTCTACGTGTGGGTGACAGGCTTAAAATAGTTTAGTTGATCTGCTCATATATCCCCCCGCGTTATGCTTCACCAAACACGATTTTTACTGAGAAGCTCTTAACGCAGTGCACTTTGGAACTGTCACTAACTTAGGTAGGATACATATATATTTCATAAACCCGATATAGTATTCTGTTACTATTCTGACTACCTGCCCTTTGATACATGCGAATGTGTGAGAAATGAGTGCACACAACTCCCTTCCCTGATAAAAATTGCATAAAAGTAAAAGCCTTTCTTTAGTATTAAACTGTATTAATCATATCTAGCTGTATATTATAGGTTTATGTTTCTTCTTATCGAGTTGGCAGTTCCTGTATGAATGTATAAATGAGTTAGGATAATAAAACCAATGCATTAAAGGGTGGTTGGTGAACCTACTCAGGATTTTAAAAACGAAAAAAAGTCATTTACTAGAGAGTGGAAACAGATAGTACTCTGTTCAATTTAAAGTCTAAAATAAGGGATATAACGTCATTGAAAATTATTTTTTAGAAAAAAAAAACAATGATATAATTGGTTTTGCTGTTATAGAAGAAAACACCTTTGAATTTAAAAAAGAACAGTTTACATTGTATACATTTTCAATCTGCATTTATGTATTTATGTGTGTAAAATTAAAATCATAAAATAAGGAGTATATAATATTTATCCTTGGATTCTGCCACAAACCTTAAGCAAGAGAACTATATTTTATTACCGTGATTGTAACTATTAAATATATGGTTTTAGTATTATAAGGACTAATGCTTAAATACAATATGGCTAATAGATGATACCTTGAGTGAACTAGGTTTTGTATTTGATATACATCATCACATTGGTAGTTTCATAATTTGATCGATTCAAATATTGACTTTCATATTGGTTTATTTGAAATGTTTTTCATCATTTGTTTCAACAATTTAAAAACTACTATTCAGGGCTTTTCTCACAAATGAAGTTGCTTACGACTACCGGAAAACGACATTTTTCATAAATAGTAACATTTCAAAAAATGCAACCGGTTTGCCTAAGCAAATTTCAATGTACACTGAACGCACGCTTACTAACGCGTTTGGTTAATCACGCGCCACGTCTCTGTGTAGTAATGTATTTAACGGGAAATTATGTAGACGTAGATGTGCAATCAAAATATTGAAAAATACACTTTTTTGTTGTTTATATTAAAAACTAATACTGTGACGCAATTTTTTTTAATTTCAGAATTTTTAAGTACGCATAAAGTGCTTTAATATATGTAAAAATTATAAAAAGTAAATGGAGCATTTACTCCTTTACAAGGATATAATGAAGGAATTTTTTGAACTTTCTATATACTTTGTGTATTAAATCGGGTGGATGTTTTGGGAAAATATGTACTTCTTGAAATTTCCGTATCTCAAAAACGAGCACGAGTACCTGTTTTCAGATTCGTTATCAGCACAAATATATCTACCAATTACAAATCTTTTGAGAAAATCAATGGAGATTTTCCGACTGTGAGAAAACTCATTCATGTTTACATATGTCTCTCCCTTATGAATTAATCAGAATGAATACAAGAAATGTTTTAAAAGTTTGTGGACCTTTCCAGTTTTTCCATATGTGCTATCCGTTAAAATCTATAAAAAAAAAACCCGAAAGATATATCTGACATAAATTAATTTTTAAAATAAAGTTATCAAAATCGTCTAAAACAAACCTTTTCATTCTGGGCGGGATAAAATCGCATTGTGCGTGAACAACAAACCAATCATATCGATCATTAAGTCACGCAGCAACAGAACTGTCAAATCACGCAAGCTCACGAGTATCGCGTTAGTTACGTGTTAACTTTATCTTCGGTGCACAAGACGCGTAAAAGTGAAAATATTTTCTTCACGCTACTAAAATACATATTTGCTTTTATTTGTGTGTATCAGGAATAGTAGTTTCGTAGATATACACATAGATATATATCAGAATAGTTTAGAAAAATTTTGAACAATTAAAGTTAAAATAATAATTCATTTAACAATATGATTACGATTCAGGGAATCCGTATATGAATGCTCATATCATTTCACTGTTTAATTAAAACTGATTAAAGAAACCGTAATTCATATTACATATAAAGCAAGTAAACAAAAACTTTCAAGTAATGCGTATTACATCTGCTAAACAATATATAAAATTGTGATGAGTTCTATTATAATAAACGACGCAATTAATTTTAGAAGTATGCAGTAAAAGAGCTCGATTTCAAACAGCTGATAAAACCAGCACAACGCATCAAATATTCCACTATTGATACCTTTTCAAAACAATCTTACCACGGGCAAATATCGAATATTTAATTGCTTTAACGATGAAAGAATGTAAAAGAACGGAATGTGGTTTTCTGTAAACAATTAAATTGTAATCCAAAAATTCATTTTGAAAAAAAAATATTGCAGCTTGTATATTCATCCATGATGACAAGAATGTAATTTTATTTCTGAATACATATGAAAACTTTAATTTTTTACACATATATGAATGTAATGTTGAAACTTGAAATTGCAAAAACTTTGAACTTTGAGTTTTAAAAGTTAATCTGTTTTGTTAATTTTTAATCTTACACTCCATATTTGATACGTTGATGATACAGTGTTCCACATTCACAATGACGCATTTTTGTTTAATCTTGTAATAAAAAAGCTTTAGGTCATCAATAAAATAACATTCACGGACCACTTTCATCTCATTTTGTTACCTTCAATTTATCAGAATATTTAATTCGGAGTGTCTAGTTAATAGCACATAGCAAATCAATTAGGGTTGCAACTCGCATACCTGCCTGCAAACTAAACAAACGATATCTGCTATTATGTATCGTACCTTAATTTTATGTATATTACCCTTCGAGATTCAATATTAACCTGTTTTTCGTAAAGCTATTAACCATATTTTACATTCGCACGGAATTTCCTGGATAATTCATATTTGATTTTTAAGTTGAGATGAAATAGTAAAAAGTATACCGCCGAGAAGATTGAAATGGGGCCTTGCATCTTTATTAGATGAAGTAGGATACATTAGAAGTAAATTGCGAAGGATGTGAAATAAGATATATTGCTATGTACCTCAAGTCTTCAGCACGCTTCAGATTCATCTTAATGAAGTTAAACCCATCGAGTGCTCTATTTACATTAGTAAATGTGTATATTCAGCTCTCATCCAGGGTCTGAGAATCTATATCAAGTTAGATAGACTAACATTCGATGAGAAAACACACGAATTCCACATGTGGTTAAAATTGATGCACTTATTTCTTATTTATATTGAAAAGCTTTACCTTTCAATGGCAAAGATAAATTTTTGGCAAATTAAAAAGTAGAGATAAGAATAAATCAAGTATAAGCCGAGAGAATTTGTTAGACTGATTTTGAGACTGGATAAGCAATGGACCTGCAGACTAAAAGGGTTATTTATTGATAAAGGTAGACTTACTGCAAGTCTTTGAACATCATATGTCACTTATCCTGATCTTGTATTTGTAAAATACTGTTTAAGGTTATCGCCTTTTGTTTATTCTAGTGCTAAACTAACTATGAATTCATTTTTTGAGATCTTCTTAAGGTTTACTATAGAAAATGGATTTGTTTACGAGACAAAATTTTCACCTAAGCAGTATTAATGGTACGTTACTTCCGAACAAAGAATAACGCAAGGCTATGTCTGCTTTGTAAAATTGTTGAAACTATCAGGCACGTACAGTTTATTATATTGATTTAAACATTCCTCAGTTACTGGTTGATTGAACGATAATAATACTTAAAGTTGATAATGCTTACTGAGATAATGAAATTAGGTATACCAAAGCAGATTCCAAAACATTACAATGGATTACCAAGACTGAATGCATCATTTTGTTATCAAGGGATTCGTGTTTTCAGCCCATTGCAACAGTTTATACAAGTACTGACCGCTGTTGTTTGCGTGGTAATCACATCATAATTGCACTTCGCCGCCAAAGAATGGGACTTAGGGACTGGTCAGCGTAAGAATACAATTTGTTAACAAAAACTGTTGACATTTTTTCTTTGTTTTAGATCGAACAATTCGTAAACTATGGATATAAACTAGCTTAATGTCCAATAATGAATTTTCTTACGAAAGGTAAACGCTGTGTATAAAGACTAACGGTAATTAGTGATGGTATAATTGTGTGACCAGAATGCAGCAAGCATAATTACACTGATTGACCTTGACATTTCTCTAATTGTGAGTTAGTTGATTCGGGGAATTACCGTCTCGCGAACTTTATATAAAGCAATAGGAAGGTGGGTCGAGATCTATTTAACACAGTGATGATATGAAATAATCATGAACCTAAACTTTGACAATGCTTAAAGAGCAACTACATTGAAATAAGCCAAAAACAAACAAACAAAGCTAAGACACTAAAGATAATTAAAATACATGGATCTCTAAGAATACGCATTTGCCATGTAGAATAAGACACAATGCGGTTTTTTTTTGGTGTCATAGGTGGGAGTTGCATAGCGGATTACTATATAATCTCCTTAGATCATAATGTATTTTTCTGTTTTAGCCTCTTTTTTAGATTGCTATGACTTCAAAACAAAAAATTATACCAAAGCGTAATAAGAAACAAGATAATACTTAGATATCTTTATTAAAGTACAACAATCTATATTAATACGTTTGACCATTGCTTATTGATTTAATTTGATAATGCAAATGACATTTATTTTTAGAGTCACATTAATGTAATAATAACCTAGTTTTCTCTCATTGCTAGGCAACTGACGTATTACATGCTCTGACATATTGTATGTTTATCTTTGCCTTAATAGCCGTTCAGTACAGACACAGGTTTCATCAGAAAGACAATATATAAAGTGAGCCAAGTTCTCATTTACTAAAAACAAGTCAGCTTAAGTAATCTAGGAACCCTATAAACTGAAAACTATATATGACGAGTTTGTTTCCAAAAGGGCCTAAATCCACTTTTCATAGTTCTGAGAAAATCAGCAAAAACTTATTCCTTGTTATGATAAAATCATTTTCAAGCTTTTACTGCATTAAAGCGTTAGCACTCTGACAAAACTTAAACCACTCACGGAAATCATAGCTTTTTATAGAGGGTTTTATTTTCACTTTGAAGTATATTTAGGCCCTTTTGGAAATAAATTCATGGATTTAGGCCCTTTTGGAAACAAACTGAAGATTTTTGTGCATTGGCAAGCTAAATTAAAATAAGTTCTGGAAAAAATAGTTTGGTTTCATGACATTACGACTATAGTACTACATTATGGCACCAATAAGTACATTTTTACCCAAAGTTGATATTTGTTCATTTTTGGGGATGCTTTCTTCATTTAGAGTTTATTTCCAAAAAGGGCCTAAGTCCATCTGAAAATCAGCAAACAGATACTTTCTTGTCATGTTTAATTTATTTTTGAGTTTTTACTGCTTCACAAGTTAGGGATAGGTCCTCTTACTACAGTGACATCATTTATGGAAATCAAAACTGTATTGCTTATTTTTTATTGAGAGGTTTGTTTACACCCTAACATGGATTTATGCTCTTTTGGAAACAAACACAGATTTTTGTGTAATAGTAAACTCTATAAAAGCAACTTTTGAGAAAAATGGCTTGGTTCCATTAAACTACTACTATATTTCTACACTATGGCACCAATAACTCATTTTTTTACCAAAAGTGGATTTAGGCTCTTCATATATTGCATACCAGCGACTGTGTAAAAATGAGTGCACAAACACAAAACATATAAATAAGTGATGTTAAAAATGCATTCGACGTTGGACCTTTTTTTAAGTATTGAATATTATCGATCAAACACAGCAGCAAAATTGATAGCAAAACTTTTGATTAAAACATTTATATAAATATCATCTAATATTAATATACTTTTACCTGCATCTGCCAAAAAAACATTCGTTGGAATCCTATTTATCCTATTTTGATTAGAGAAGAAATTAAATATAAACGTATTCTAGTGTATGTTATATAAATTAAAAAACGGTGAGTAGACGAAGCGAATTATTTTGATCGAATATATATAATATATAAAATTAAAAAAACACTGATTAATATCCTTTCATCCATGAAATTCTTGCCCCGGGCATTCATAAAAACATCAGCTATTCAATTGCGTTAATAATAAAATAAAATATCAAAGATGGAATGTGTTTTTCTGTAAACATTTGAATTGTACTTAATTTCTTAATTTATTATTCAGTATGAGCTGATGCAATATCTATGTTGAATACACACAAGATTCTCATTTTGTGTTCTTATACTGAATATTGATGTATAATAAATCTGTCTGATATTGAAAACGGGTTTTTTCAAAGTCAATGTTTTATTCGTATTTGATATCAAGGTAAAAGGTAACACCGAGAAAATTAAAAGCTAAATTATTTGAAGTAGGAAACATTTGAAAAAATTGCAATGGATGTGCAATAAGATATAACTTACAATGTATCTCGTGTTTTAAGCATGCTTCGAACTCACTGTAATGACGTCGTGTGTTCTATTTACATTAGTAAAAGCGTATATTCAGTAGCACTCATTTATGGTACAGGGAAGTAAATCTATATTAAGTTAGATAGACTGACATTCGATGAGAAACCACGTGCTGTAAATTTGGTTTAATGTACTCGTATATGATGCACTCCGTGCTACATAACCACTCCTTTTTCTATTTTATATAAGACCTTCTCTACTACCACGCTATTTAATATCTAAAGGCTTTTACCTGTCGATATATAATACATTCCTGAACACATTGTAATATGCATATTAAGATATGTCAACTAAAAGTCAACCAACGCAAAAGGAAAAAGCCAAGTGCCTGATAACTAATGAGTTTTTGCGAAATATATTTTCTTTTTCTCAAGCTAAGAACAATAATCTTTAGCTATATTAACTTGACAAATCTAAAACTGTCCACTTATGGCTCTATGGCTTTGTGTATTGCAAGCGCTATACGTATTTACAAATTTATTGATGTCATAATTGTGTGACAAGAAACAAGAAGCAAGCAAAATTACACTGATTGGCCTTGACATTTCTATGATTGTGAGGTAGCCGACCTGGGAAATTACCGTCGTAAGCTAGATTGCAATTTTGTACTGATGAACTTTGTCGAAAAGCAATTAAAATGTGGGTCAAAATCTACTCTGTATACGTACTAACAGGAAGTCACTTTGATTATTCTGGAAGAGTACATACGCAGAATCAGTGCTGAATAGACGAAATAATAATTTTAAGCGATAGAGACAAATAGCTACGAGTCTCGAAAAATACATCTTTCAATAAACGCCAAAGTAGCGGAAATCAGAAGCAATACATTATTCTCCTTCTGCCATGAATGGTAGTAGTCTAGCAAATACGAATCAGAATTTTGTGTTGTCGAACGTGCAGTGGACAGTGTATCTTTCGAAAAACGCCAGAGTAACTGAAATCAGATGCAATATACAACAAGCAGTTGCTCCCTGCTTCCATTTTTGAGGAGGAGCTCATGAGCTTTACAAAGAGCCAAATATTTAAAAAAAAAAGGCAGGTCCAACGTTTCCAAATGCATTATTTGTTTCGTTCAAAAAAACACAACTTTTTGTTTCAATTTTAAAGCCTGAGATCCAATTTAAACCCATTTTTGCCCATTCCTTAAAGAGGTATTAGACAAATTAAGCATCATACCAAGACCTGTATTTCGAAACATTTTGTTTTTTACATCATTTGAGGTGTTGGCAATAATAATGGAAGGATGCAAAGTTTCATTGTCAAATTCGATCCCTCTATTTTCTTCCACTATTAATTATCGTTGTCGACACGAAAAATAATGCTCAACAGACTTGCTATCTTAAAATTGACATTATTTAGCAGTTTTCATAAAAAAATTAAATTCTTCCGATTTATCTGCAATTATGAAGCAAAAGTGCAATGTTTTACAAATTAAACTTATCATGATTTGATTTGATTTGATTTTATTCAGGAATATAACATGGCACATATATAAAACATTATACAGAATTAACTGAAAAATGCTACATTACAATTACAAACATCTTATAGAAAATAATACAGCACACGAGTCGACCATTCCTCGGGTAACCCAAAAAGCCTCGCAGAAGCTTATTTCCATTGGGGCCCTGACTTATACGCTAACAAGCTCTTGATTGTTGGTATTTTTTTTTCAAACAATTGACAAATTTCTCACATTTTTTTATATATATATTTGGTATCCTGGCATCATAAGATTCAATTTGATATTTAACTTGAAGTATTTGGATCATTTTCAAATTCAACCACTTCCGGATGAATAAATCGCCCAGAAGCATCAAATGCAATTCCGCCTTAAAAAAAGAAAAATTATGTATTGATATTACAAAATTGAAATTGATTTTTGTTTCGCATTTATGTCAAAATAACCTTGTTTTCTCACCTGACCTATGCCATTGTCATTCTATGCAGGCAAACTTTACATACTTTAAAATGAGACAATATTCTGAGGACCTATGATAGGCAAACATTTCACACAGATTTAATAATCGAAGTTTAATAACCGCAAACTGTTATGTATGAAAATGACGTTTTGTAATATATTTCTTGTCTAACCAACGTTTAATGTTCATTGTTCATTTTGTGAAGGAAAACAAACATGACTGAATTAGCAGCTGATGCATTAAACAACATGCTTATATATCCCAAAAATGTAATTATACAAAGTATAATGATAAAGAGTAGTGTAAAGAACTGAAGATGTTTTCATAACTTTAAAGAAAACACTCTTGTAATCAAACACAAATTCTAATACCCTTTTTCAAATTCGGATGCAAATATCAAAAAATATACAAATAATCCTTTAAACAAATTGCTACTGGTGAAAATATCAATCAGGCATAAATGTCGATTCAATGTGTTCTAGTTACTCAGCTGGTAATATTTAAAACCTGCTTTTGTCCTTCGTTTTCGAGTTATTGAATAGAACATATTCTTTGCTGTGTATCAGTTGCAGTCTCATAAGTCACCGTTGTATACCCACGACACACTATGTAGAGAGGGAACAGTGTAAACGAGGTAGATGGATTATCCATTAATTTGAACAAAGTAAATGCAGACCAAGTCCCTTGTCGTCTTTGTATGTGTTGTCGCCTCAAGCTAA
>JXSR01S074065.1:52556-67329 GCA_000969725.1 Ophiothrix spiculata | reverse complement strand
TAGTTGTTGCATAGAATATTCTGTCTGCAAAAAACTTTGAACCAACCCTTAAAGTTGGAGATTTAATCCGTTTACATAAATTTGATGTCCGGATAAAAGTAACTTGGAATGGTTCGAAAGATTTAGAAATACCCAAGAACTATTCTAATTTTAGCAAGCAAGAATCGCTAAGAATGGTTTTATGAAATAGGTTTAGCAATTAGCGATAGAAACGAAGTTAGAAACAAACTACACAGTAAAAAATAATTACTCATATCGTGGTAAAAAGGGAACTCGCGTCTTCTTTGTAAACTTGTTTTTGGTAATAAACTACCATCGGCAGTGGTAAACGTTTACCATGGCTTGCCATGTTTATCATGGCTTACCATGCCGATGGTAGTTTATTACCAAAAACAGGGCAATTGTTTACCATTTTAGCTGTTTAGTAGAGGTTAAGTTTACACAGAAGACGCGAGTTCCCTTTTTACCCCGATATGAGTAATTGTTTTTTTACTGTGTAGGCTTAGAATGGTTTTATGAAATTGGGTCCTGCATGTACACTTAATTTTCGCAAGACACATGATGCTAAGACAGCATTCGTATCTCGCAACTACAGGTCTATTAGTCTGTTATTGATCACGATGCTTTTGATAGTGATCTTGCTGTCAAACTTGATACCATCCTTTCGCTTAACCTTAGTGACGTTGATTGTCTTAATTTGCTGCACAAAAGAAATGTGTCCAATGAAAATTGAAATTAACAGTGCTAAGACTGCATATTATAATGAAAGACTATCTAATTGCGACTCTAAAGAGGTCTTTAAAACTGTTACAAACGTATCTTACCTGACTGTGAATCTGCTACAGATTTACAATTATCAACTTGATTACGGATCTTATCAATTTTACTTGTTAAAAAGTCACTGAACTGATTTGCTAATGAAACTTTAAGTGAGACTGTTATTTTTTTTATTGCATTTTTTGGGCACTGGTTTTTTTTTTCGCGGCCGCTTCGCGGCCGTTTATTTAACTTTTTATTCCAGTAGTAGGAAAGCTGAAAATCTCTCAAAAACCTAAAACAAAACAAAAAATAAAAGAAATGCGCTAAATTTTGATTTTTAAAAGCGCGGGAAGCTGAGACAGACTATTTTGTTTCTTTGGCCGTAGTTATAAATCTATATAACCGATCTGGATTTCGTATTTGGACATGGTGAATGGGGATATTCAACGTAAAGTCTTGAAGCATAACAGCAAAGAAAAAAGAAGAAAAAAAAAGCTACTTAACAAACAAACACTTCATTTCGATTTTCCCGCCAGTTTGCTGTTTTCTATACCTTAAAAACTTTGTGCTTGACATGCAGCGAGCGTTACTGTGGATACATCAAAAATTCACCTTACGTCTTCAAGTTCTATTTAAAAAGACAAACAAGTATACCAATGTGAAACACGTTTCACGTCGGTAAATAAATGTTTCAACTCCACAATATCTAGTGGATGTCCCTGACAAACTGTTAACGGAATTCCATCATATCTTATCGGTGACCTTACATTGTACGTTTCCCCTGACTTTTTCAGGACGATTGTTAGCTTCTCTGGCTTCTTTAAAAATCAAAATGGCCACATGGCCACTCGTGATACAACTATTACTTGCATAATATACTTACTTGCTTGCAGGTCTGAAAAGTGTCTTTGGTGAATATGCAATTCTCAAAGGAAATGAATGATTCTGTAGAATTGAATCTAGTTTCTCTAAGTTTCTCGTTCCTTCGCCATTCTTTCCACCAGTTGACTTTACAAACCACAGAACTGAGTCATTTAAAAATCGTATATTTTGTAAGTCGTCCCTACTTCTCTGGTCCGCACCATTTTTGTTTAAACTTCGCACTGTGTTACTAAGACCTTGATGGTTAATTGTCATAATATTTGTCTTAGATCCAACATCTCGGTTGTATCCATCTATTGTTGCTAAATTATTTCTGATTACAAATTCATGGGCATCAATTTCTCGCCCACAATTGCTATTTAACAATATTCCTCCATTTCCGATAACTGCGCATGTGTTTTGAGATGTAATGTCAATTTGGTCCGTGTATCTGTTCGTATCGGTCATCCGTTCTTGTCCTGTCTCTTTAGTTGTATTTGATGTCATCTCAACATGTCTGTCCTTTGAATATCTTTCATTAGGTTTATAAACTTTGATAGAGTTGGATAGACTTATCTCAGATAGCACGGTTGATCTGTTGTGAGAAAAGAAAAGAAACAAATATGATATTTAAAACATATGGATCCTGGCATTTGTTCCGGAAATTATAAAAATAATAATATAACATTTATATAGCGGAAAACATCGCTGCTTCATCCATTTGTAATAGTACTGTTGAGCCTTAAACAATAATATATAAAGTCAAAAAAAAAAAAACCTGTCCAAAATCAGAGACACTTCTTTGGAAACAAATGAGTTGTTTAGCATATGCTTCAAAACGGAGACAGACGGCGCCTCTCTGATGCTGACCGGAAGCTGATTCCAAAGCCGGGGACCGCAAATTGGAAATGAATTGTCCCCAGCTTTTCGTCTAGAGCGTGGTACAGCAAGTCTGGTAGCATCAGACGAGGAGCGAATTCGGCGTCTACTGCCCATGTTGCAATTCGGATCATTGTATAACTGCAAAAAATCAAAGAGGTAAATTGGAGCCTGGCGATTGAGAGATTTGAAAATATACAGGAAAATCTTGTATTTGATCCTGTCCTTGACAGGCAACCAATGAAGAGTGCACAACAATGGTAACTAGCTTTGGTCTTTACCGCATGCAAATAATAATTAGGCGCGCTGCTTTGTTCTGAAGACGCAGAAGCCGTTGGATATAAATCTGCTTGGAACCATACAGCAAAGAGTTGGCATAATCAATGCGTGATAAGACCAAAGCCCTCACCGCATGATGGCAAGCATCTTTAGTTATGAACCTTCTAACACGCCAAAGATTTCATTATACCAAATCGGATCAAAGTTGATCAAGGTAAGCTTGATCCGTTTGTTGATACCTATCTGGAATCTGGAAACGGATCAAAACGATCAAACAATTGATCAAAAATGATCCTTAAAGGATCAAAATAAAGTATTCCGGGAAAACTACTCATATATTTGATCCTGGCGTTCTAAGAGTGTAGGTAAAATCGTATATAAAAGCATCTACCTCACTTCACAAAATTCCCCAGTCATGTTTGTGATTACGTAATACCTCTAAGTCTTGCAACATGTCCGTCATATTATATCAGTTGCTTTGAATCATCAATTTATTACCAAGAACATGTTCATTAAAAAAATGGTTTAACCCTCGTCCACCTAAGGGGTGGGCTGGACAGGAATGGTAACCATACCTTTGTAACACATGATCGCCGTTTGCACCAAAAGTAAAACTCAAAACAAAGTGACTCAGGGCATCTACAGGGTGTCTAAAAATTAACTGCATATTTTTAAATGGTTATAACTTTAAAACCAAGATTCGAATTTTTTAAATAATTTAATTGTAAATTTCGTCAAACTCAAAGAGCGCACTTTCATACTGAGAAGAAAAATAAATGTGCGACTCACATTTAAAGGGAGGGATCAATGTTTGAAGTCAGGAGAATCATTAATGAATATAATTTTCAATGACCTATGCAGTGCAACCGCTTTTACAGTGTTAATACGAAGATGCTTGGTTGTGGTTTGTCTTAATAATTACATAATGCTCATTAAGATGTTTTTCAATTGTCAAAGGGTATCTAGCATTATGTTCATCTTTAAAACGGTGCACAACAACATTACCATTAATCTCTACTCAAGTTGAGTGCTTATATGGAGTGTTTATCTGTAATAGAGTGATAAGCAGGTGATTGGATATCATGGTCACGCGTGACTGCGCAAAGAGAGTGTTTGGAAGCAAAGCACAAAATGATACCCATTTTTGTTGTTACCCCATTACCAGTACATGAGAAAATTGATCACATACGGACTTTCATTCCACACCTAACAAGATTACCTATCAAATCTGACCAAAAGCAACATAAGTTTCTAGGGATTTTCAAACAATTTTTATCATCAATCAAATATCATCATAAATTATTGACCTTTACATAAAAAGTAGTAAAAATATCTTTATTCCAACTTTCTGTGTTGTATGCCGAACACCAGTGTTCAGAACTTAGAACCTAACACTGAGTGTTCTGAGGCAATAATGCTAGTGTTCTAAACATTAACACTATATAGAGTTCTTCTTACAATTTGAATACGTGTCAAGTGATATTAAGGTGTAACATTTAGGTGTTCTGGACACTTTTGTACGTGTATATTTTGTCTGCTAAAGTTGGTTAAAATCTGACCTCAGAACCCTGGCATCAAAAACGCCCGCTATGCTACAGTAATGGTGTTTTGAAGAGGTACTTATAATTTAACAAATTCAACATCATTGTTTAAGCTTCAATGAAAACCTTGTATTTTAAGCACGGTGATCTTAGCCCAATATTCACATTCATACATTCACACATTCGAAAGGCAGTGATCTTAACCAGATATTAACATTCATACATTCACACATTCGAATATTAAAATCTGAACTGTCAAACTTGATATCATAATATTTTTATTTTGCATTTATTCCAGTCTCCAGGGGATTTACCATGACGAGAAAATAAAAAAATATTTACTGTTGATTTTCGGCGCTAGAGGGCGCTTTGTAAAAATCCCAATAAAAATCATAGAAACTTGGCATATGAGTCAAATTTGCAACAAACTGAACTGATAAGCATATTTTATTCGTGTTTTATACGGAAGTTGCTATTGGCATGCTATAATATGATCTTGGAATTGAATTCGCTAGAACAAGAACATCCCAACTCAATGAGCTGCCTTCTGTTAAGTTATGTAAAATATAAATGCATATAAATATAAAATGCTTTCAAATCACTAGTAAGCATTTCCATGTCTTTATCCCAATCATAGTGTCACATTTGACCTTGTAGTTGACTTTGTTAGACATTGTTAGATAATGTTCCTAACATATAGTTGCAGAGGGGAGCTCGTGGAGTGGGGATGTTCTTGTAATGGCTGTTTAAATATAGCAACAATGTACTATAACAATTATCTAACAATGTCTAAACAAGTCAACAACGAGATCAAATATGACAATATGATTAGGATATTGACATGGAAATGCTATTTTAGTGATATGAAAGCATTTTCGGAAATTTGTATGCATTCATGTTTAATAAATATAATTAACAGAAGGGAGCTATTGGAGTTGGGATGTTCTTATTCTTGCGTATTCAATTGTGTTAATAAGACGAAGTAAAGCTATCCATCGATACCAACTCGATGTTGATTTTGGACCGATGAGGTAACGTTCGATGTGACCCTGTTACTTGAACCTTCAATAGTTTTTAATAGCTTTATATGAATACACTTTATACGCCGGGACAGTTGTGACGTCATAATTAATGCACATCACCCAACACGTGCGTTTTGGACCCAAACAAATAATCATGTCCACTAATCATACGTATTAAAACAATAGGCACACGTAAACATACAATTCAGACTGATTTTTCTCGGTTGGAAGACAAAAATAACGGCAGGGGTCCCGTCCCTTCACAACCTTCAGCATAATAGGCCGGCATGTTTTCCCTTATTTTTGTTTTAGACGAAAGTTATGGTATAAAATCGGAGTCGGACTTTTTTCCCCATAGACTTAACGTGTGGCAAAAATGGCCACACCGTTTGTTTGGGTCCAAAACGCACGTGTTGGGTGATGTGCATAAATTATGACGTCACAACTGTCCCGGCGTATAGAGGCCTTGCATGCTTTTATCGATTGATTTGGACTGATGACCTTTCCCGTAAATATGGCGTATCGCAGTCCATTTAACAAAATACTGTAATTAACCTACTGATAATGGTGCATTTTTATTGATGTGTTAAGTGTTTGGTAATGGTCAACCTTCTATTGAATGCATTTCAGCAATCAGCCATATTTACGGTATTCTACGTCACATGCAGGGCCTCTATACAAGAGGTTTCACTTAAGGCAAATTTTTTTTTGATTGTCCATAGATGGCCTTGATTGTGATGGGTCGGGGTCGGACTTTTTTCTTTTTTTTAGCACTGGCTGACACTATGCTGCTGAGCTTTCCACCATCTTGCCATGGTGCCCCGTCCACCTGCACTCTCCCCAGCTACTCATCATATGCTACTTAAAGCAATACTATAAGATTTTGATCAAAAAAATTAAATAAAAGCAGCCTAAAATGAAGGAATGCGACTATTTAAAAGTGTTTTCAAGTGAATTTTGTCGAAAACTTGTTTTAGCATTGGAATATTAAAAGAGCACATGCGTGCTTTCCTATACTCATGTAGAATTAAATTCGGAATCACGAATTTAATTCAACAAATGACCATAATAAAAAAGTAAGTACATTTAAGCCGAATCGTTTGGAGGGTATTGATATCTACCAAAAAAAACCAATAAGCCAAAATATATCAAATGTCATGGGCGACAGGGGGCGCTTCATTTACAGTATGGCTTTAAACATCATTAAACAAGCCCTTCATTAGTTATTTACATCGTATGTGCCATATCGAACATCAGCAATTGAATATGCTATTACAAAAAACCCAACTCCAATCATACCAATAGCTCCCTTCTGTAAATTATACTTACAAAATATCATATCTGAAAATGCTTTCATATCACTAAAAAGCATTCCCAATTTCCCATATCTTTATCCCAATCATAGTTTCACATTTTACCTTGAAAGTGACTTGTTTAGTTAGTGTTAAATACATTTGCAGAGGGGAGTTCATGGAGTTGGGGTTTTCTTGTACTGACTGTTTAAATATAGCAAATATCGTCACCCTAATAAAATAATGGCCTATCTGATAATTTTCACTTTTGAGAAAATCAAGAAAAACAGTCTGGTTTTGTTGGTTTAGTGATTTCATTGATCATTTCTTGGGTAAAATCTTCATGATACAAAACAACTATCATGGCATGTTGACATGTAAAAATATGTATTACGTAACCATCAAACATCACTTAGGCCATTTTATAATGTTAGATATGCCAAAATATGTGTCAGATAGGCCATTATATTATATTTTAAGTTGTTAGATAGGCCATTTTACATGGACTGCGAGTTAGGCAGTAATAGGGAACGCCAATGGTAACCGAACGCTAATAAAATTTTGGCATATCTGATTCCAAAAGGGGGGGGGGGTACTAAAGTTTTGTTTTGATAGGGGTGTCGCGGTGACCCCGGGGGCAATCAAGTATAATGTTGCAGGCGTAGAAAATGGTGAATTAGGGTTGTTTTTGATGATTAAAGGGTGAATCAGGTGACAACGATTTGGGGTATCAAAAACAGTCATTTTCAAGAAATAGGGTACGTTCCGGTAAAATCCCGATTTACGGTGTTGCGATGGAGAAGAGGGGTATATTTTTGTTTCCGAAAACTGTGGTCACAATCCCGGGTGGAAGGGGGGGGGGTACTCAAAAAATTGGGAGCTATGTCCGCGCGCGATATCCAACATAGGGTTCCTGCGGAACGATTTTTGGTTAAAAAGGGTCTATAGAACTGAATTTTTTTTCCGAATTGAGGTTGAACTTCTGCCTAATTTTCTTTGAAAATGGGGGTCTCTGGAACTGATGTATTCTTGAAATGGGTATTATCGGGAGTGGAATAGGAGATCTTGAGGCTTGAAAAGAGTATCTTGAGCGCGGTCACACCCGTATATTCAATCAATGTAAGTGACCCTGGGTTCACGCTATCCCTATACAACATTATACTGGACTGTACTCATGCAACTTATATTGGGGGTTCGGTATTGTTTTCCACACCGATTGAGTTTGGGAAGGGGACCATGAAAAGTGTTTTGTCGTACGTTTGTGTATCTGTGATGCTAATCCACCCACCTTTTTCCAGTCGCTTTTTCAATGAGAGGCCTGGGGGATCACTCAAGTATAATGCACCAGACATAGCGTAGCCACAATTGTTCAAAACACCCCATAAAGGTTTATATTTTCTGAAGCCAAACTATATTCTTTTCCCCTATCTCCACTCAGTTTTAACCCTAGAGTATACCCTATTTGTTGAAAATGGATACTTTTGATACCCTTAACGATGTCACCTGATTCAACCTTCTGTCCTCAAAACAACGCCAATTCACCTTTGTCTTGCTCACACTATGTCTGCAGCATTATACTTGAGTGCCCCCCGGATGAGAAGGTAATGGGGAGGAACTATCGTAATCAATTATGATTGCATTATGTCTGTTACTGGCATGACTGAGCAAGAAACCAGGGCCATGACTTCTATTCCGAGCCAATGGACCACGACTGATCTATTACTCGAATTTGTATACTCGCCATTCAAACCGTACAAATCAAACGCTTAACTAGTGTTAGTGACAATGCAACGACTGTAAAAGAGTATACATAACTTGGCGGAATGTCGTAAACAGCTTCAACAAAATGCTATTGCACTGACCTTGTTTATTTTGGATCTACTGAACTGAATAAGGCTGTTACGTGTGGTTGAATGGAGCAATGAAAATGGCCTAAGTGATCATAAATGTTAGATACGCCAATTTATGATAAAATGGCCTATCTCACAAGCGTCAGATAGGCCATTTTCATTTTGGTTTATTAGCAAATGTTCAAAGCCGCATTTTTTTTAAACAATGCTCACAGTAGGTGCCTCTTAGTCTAAGGAACTGATTTATTCAATAATCTCAATTTCGCCATTTTGTTACTTACGCCATTATTTTATTAGGGTGACGATATATACTATAACAGTTTTAAAAGTTCCAGTTTTGAATTATAAAGCAAAATTACCTGATTGGTTCTTGAGTAGCATCCGTTTTAGTGTTTAGCCAATCAGAGGCCCTGTATATTATAAAACTTTTCCTAATTTGATTTTATAAGAAACAATCGGGCATTTTAAGCATCATGGTAAAGGTTTAACATGCTACGTTTGAAAAAAAGTCCCGATATTTGTCTTTAAAATTGTCTGCAAAGGTCTCAAATCCGCGCATTTTTGCCGTTTTTACATTTTGAAATGTTTTGCGAAACTCTCTGAGTAAAATGTGAGCTTCTTATAACATGCACGGGTCCCTATCATCACTAAATCATGAAAACCTGAGCGTATATATCTAAACATGTTTAAATCTTGAATATAAATACCAAAATACCCCCCCCCCCTCCTCAAATTGCTCAGAAATAGACCAATTTAAACCCGAGTGTAATTTTTGAAATTTCATGGTGTGCGCCTATATACGACAAAAAAGCTTATTTTGGCGGGTTTTCCCTCATTTGATGGCGTCTAACTTGTTTTACATTACTAATATTACTTGAAAATTGTTTAAAACATTTGGGAAGACTTTTGTATTTCTAAAAATGCCAAATATTGTATAATTTAATTTGATTTTACTCATCAACTATGTAAGATTTTATCATCGTGTGCATATAGGGTGCAATATCCCAAATAACGTTCCTATACTTTTACACGTAACGTAGGGGTCTGAAAACGCTCTGTATCTCTGTAATTAGTGATTCAGGCATTCTAGATTTAACTTTGTTTTCAAGTTTTGAAGCAAACCTTTCAGAAATCATCAAAGAAACAATATGGTGGCCGGCTTGTTTTCCCGATATATCAGGCGATATTTTGTAATGTTTTTGCCGGTCTGTCATGAAAAAGCCCGACTTGACCGAGTATTTCTAGAGACACGCATATTTGTTCCATCTTTAATTTCATTATAAAATGTTCTGTGGTGCTGATTTTTTCTACACATTCACAACTATTACTAAACTAAATAATTAGCATAAAATCAAAATGAAACATAGTCCCGTATTATTTCTATATAAATGTAATTTAATGTCCTATTCCACCTTTGTGGTTTAAAAACAGGCAAATTTGCCACTAGCGTCACTACGTGTAGCGATTTACGATATATCGACCTGTACGGTTACCATAGCAACAAAAACAAAGTAATACATTGACTCGCAATCTATGCGATATGGGCTATACAACGGGTTAAGTTTGGAAAAAGTCTGAAAAGTGATCCCAAAGGTACACGGTATTTAGGTGGAGACTCCCCTCTTAATAGGTGTCAATATTTCTATATTTACCGCCCAAAATTATGGGTTGATTGGGTTGGGGGACCTGATTTTTAGGGAGTTCATTAGATACAGCGATCATTAATTATTATGTTTGAAGTGTGTCATATTTAAGATCAAATTAATAGAAATGTAATGAAAACAATGGTAGTGATGTTCAATTTGTTACTCTACCGCCTTACAAAATGCTTATCCTGATTTAAGACGTAATGTCTTGAAAATGGTAATTTTTCGTGAAAAATAGGTGAAAGTTTTTCGCCGAAGTTGTTTGCTTATAAAGAAGGAAAATGGTATTTCTGTAAGTTTCCACTTCATAGCATGTACAATTTATTTCAAAATGGTCTCTTAACCCCCTCTACCTTTACCAAACTTTGGAAGGCCTACTCTATTCCTACTTTCCTGCCATTCTGTCATCAAAATGACCACTAAGAATTTATGAAAACAAATTACTTCTATGACTGAAGTCAGTTTTTTGCGTTTTTATGCAACGGGAAAAATTAAAAAGGGGTCCAACCCTGGCAGACAAGGCTAAATAAGACATATTAAAACTATATATACTGAATACTCAATTGGGACCCATTTTGAATGATCACCAAAAGTTGTGTGTAAAAGGTTAAAGTCGCCATTTTGAAATATACACAATGTACCTACATGCTGTTAAACGGAAAATGAAAAAAATTGTAATACCAATTACCTTCTTTTAAAGCAAACAAATCAGTAAAGAATTGATATTTAGAACTTTAATTGCCACATTTTGAATTTTGACCTATTTTTCCCGTAAAATCACAATTTTCAGGGCATTGCGTCTTCAATCAGGTTTAGCATTTTGCAAGGTGATAGGGAAACAAAATTAACAACTTGCCCAGTGTTCTAAATTACATTTCTCTTATTTGATACCAAACATGACATACGTGTAACGTGTTGCTTAATAACCTAAAGTGGTGTAGCGTGGACCCCAACCGTTATTCGCTCCGCTCACTCTGTTCGGTCCGCTCGCATGGTCAATACAATTCTGTCGGTTCGTCTTTATAGTGGCACCCCCATTTTCGTAAACCTGGCTACGCCACTGCCTTTCGTAATATTTTGGGGGTAATATTGACACCTATAATATATAACATTCACAATCAGATAAATAAACCCTAATTTAGAGATAATGATAGCATAGTTTTGAATGTTGACCTATTTTTAACGAAAAATCACATTTTTTAGGTCATAATTAGCTATAGTATTTTGCAAGGTGATAGAGTAACAAAATTAACCAACCAACCAGTGTTTTAAATTTCATTTCCCTTAATTTGATGTCAAATACGACATACTTTATGCATAACTTAGGGCAAATGACCCCTGAAAAATAAGGTTCCCCAGCCCCACCCTTCCTTACTTTTGTCTGTAAATATTTACAACTATACCTACCATAATAAGTTGTAAGCAGCCTCTTTGCAATTTTTTTCTAGAAAAACCCTAAATTAGGGATACTATTATTACTCACCTGATTTTCCTGACAGCTGCATAACAGTACTTTACAAATAGACACTCGATATCGATGGATGAATTGCTGCATTGCGTAATCTTGGGTCTTGAAAAAATAAATTGGAAAGATATTTTACTTTATAACATGTAAACAAAAATACATATGAAATTTCAGCAAGTATTTTTTTTTATTTTTCGAGTTATTTTTTGATGATGCTCTATAGTCTTTGCCAAAGACTCGATTTGTTAATAATCACTAACATTGAGCGCCGAAAGTGCAAAACATGGCCAAAGGCGAGCAAATTCGCCGGAGGCCAGAACCAGAACACAACCACAGAGGTCAAAATGAGGGCTGTATAACAAAAACGAAAAAGTAAAAAAGGGTTAAAATGAAACTCGATCAAGGTCTTGAAGAAAGACTAGATGCTCTACTGGAAAACAAACAAACAAACAAAACAAAAACAAAAACAAAAACGAAACAAAATAAACAAACAACAACAACAAAAAAGCAAACAAACACTCCTAACTAGAGATATGTTTGCCGGCAAGAAAAGTCGCTAATATACAAATACACGGTTGCTTATGTAGTTGGAATAAAAATATTGTTACCACTTTTTTTATGAAAAGGTCAATTTATGATGAGAATATCTGGAAACTAATGATGCTTTTGGTCAGATTTGATTGGTAATCTTGTTGGATGTGAAATGGAACTCCGAATGTGATAAATTTTCTCAAGTACTGGTAAGGGGACAACAACAAAAATGGGTCAAAAACGTGATTTTTAGGTCAAATTTGATTTGACCCCGCCTTGTTCAAGGTTACTTCTCTACTCAAGTTGAGTGGTCATATGGAATATTTATCTGTAGTAGAGTGATAAGCAGGTGATTGAATGTCTTTGTCACACTTGACTGAGCCAAGAGAATGCTTTGAAGCAAAGCACACAATGATCCTTCAACGCCCTTAAACACAGTTTCTTCCACCAAATATCTAGGTGTTGTAATATATGAAAATTTGCCGTGGAAAAATCATATTGATGTAATATCAAAAACAATATCTAGAAACATTGGAATGTTAACAAATTGGAATTATTTATCAGATTATAGGATAACAAAGACTTGTTGCACCAAATATTTGGTAGCCCATAAGAAGAATTTGATGATGATTACAGTGTTATTTAAATATATTCCAGAAAGGTGTTTAGCTAAATCAAGGTTTTATTTCTCGTCAACAGCACGACTCATTGAACTGCTCTGCTTGAAAGCTGCAATGATGCGTATCATTCCTGGACAGCATTTTGTAATCCGTAGTAAAATATTTGTTAACCCATTACTTATTATATTCACTGGTGTAAATAAGTATAGATAATCCCCGCTTGAGAAATTGCAACCCGTAACAATCCTTTTGTGTTTACACGATAAAAAGCACAACTAAAAACATCTTAACGTTTTTGCTTTAGTCAAAGACAATAGCCTATCCTATACTCTGATTGACAGGCCTCTTTTGTGCGGTAAGATTAATTCGATACTTCTTTTGTCATTTACAATTTGTAAACTATTTGTAAGGGATTTGTAAACTAAATCCGTTGTCCGTTAATGAGATAACTTATTACGACAAACTTGAACAGGCTAAATGTTTCTTGGGATGACATCAGAATGTATGATAATGTAAATGAAGCTGTGTGCGTATGGCAATCTACGTTTAATAATGTTGTCAACAAACATATCCCTAAAATAAGCGTGTTAGAGCTGTTCCTTCACTTTGGCTGAATAATAACACTTGTCTAAACGTGACTATTTACATCGTAAAGCTATTCATACAAATAACGTAGTTGATTGGAACGCATTTAAGCAAAAAAAATTTTTAGAACAACTATTGATAATAATTTATATGAGTGACTCTGGTATTATGGAAGACCATTAAAACCCGTTCTTCCTAAAAAGGCTTGTGTGAAACCTCTATTGAAACAGGTGGTAAAACCTTTGCTACAGATAAGGGTATCTCTAATGCTTGTGCAATAAATTTTGGTAAATTGTTTATGTACGCTGATGACACTACTCTGTGTGTAAGTAGCAATAATTTAACTGATATCTCTAGTAAATTAATTCTGACTTTGTTTCCCTTTAATGGTTGAAAGATAACAATTTGTTTTTTAAACACTGACAAAATTACGGTATGTTGGTTGGTACTCGTACAAAATTGAATAATGTAAATATTAACGATTTTCGTATTACCTTTGAAGACAAGTTTGTTGAGAATGTAGATAACGTAATATTAAATGTTTATAAGGTATTGTAATTGATAATGAAATGATGTGGCACAATCAAGTTGTGATGCTGTGAGAAAAATATTTTCTAAACTTGCGTTGCTACGTCGTCTAAAGGTTTCCCTTAATCCTAACATCCTCAACACTGTTTATAAAGTATTAATTCAGCCACACTTTGATTATTGTAACGTAACATGGTTTGGTCGTTTTTATGATGATATACACAAACTTGATGTTTTGCAAAAAAGATGTGCCCGAGTTATATTAAGGTGTAAATTCAATGACTCCGTCTCAACAAATACCGTATCTAATGAGCTTAAGTGGTAAACCCTTTCTGATCGAATACCCCCTTTCTGATCGAAATAATTATTTTATTGCTTTAATGGTATTTCAATGTTTAAATGATCTTGCACAACCCTAATTTACAGAGTAAGTTTAATTATGTGCGCGATATCCAGGATTTTTTTAAAGGGTGGGGGGGTGCGGATTTTCCAAAAGTGGACCTTTTGGAGGAAAATTTTTCGTTTTGGTCGACCCTAAAAAAAAAAAATAAGCACTTTTGAAAGCATTTTCTGTAGTATTTTATTAAAAAAACGACCTACATTTACGTATTTTGGTGCTTTGGGGACCTTTTTTGTATATTGTCAAATTGGGGGGGGGGGGGGGGGGGGGGGGGGGGGGTGCGACGCCCACACCGCACACACACCCTGACTACGGGCGAAACACAAGGCAGCCTGCTATTGCAGGTCTATTATCACTTCTTTCATGCTTCTACCCCGCATCAGTGGCAACGATCCTAAAAGTTTTAAACATAGTTTCAGCTATAATAATGAAGGTGTCAAAGTATGGAATAATGTTGATGAAACTATTCGAAATTCACATATAGGGGATTGTGGGGTGAGTTGCCCCCCCCCCCC
>JXSR01S074065.1:0-13280 GCA_000969725.1 Ophiothrix spiculata | reverse complement strand
ATTTATATAAAAGAACCCAAAAGGTTACTTTTCAATCTGGAAAATATATGTTGAATCCATTACATTTCGCAAGAAATACAAAATGTTTCATTTCAACGAGGCCAGTCAAAACAAACTCTGACCATGATGACATGAGATTCGTGCAGGTTTCTGACGTCAGAGGATGACCCGTCGTGACCAAAGGTAGTACAAGTCGAACTTTTGATGCCAAGCTGTCGCAATTGCAGGCAAGTACGAAGAGCCGATATTAGATACCTTTCGTACATCACATCAACGTATATTTTTCCTCTCCTTATTTTTTCACTTTACAGGCCTTACAGGCAAAACATATATTTTAAATTTCATCAATCTGAGTTTTTTAATTTTTACTAGAAGAATCGAGCCAACTAACGACGTTTTATCTTCTAAAACAAGATTGATGTAGGGGTCCAAATTCGTGTGTTTCAAAAGGCTTTAAAACGTTGATTTTAAAAGAAAATACCATATAACTCTCATTTGTAATCAACAGCAGAAAAATTTACATACATTTTATTGGAAAAACTCCAAAATTTTTATACCCACGTTTTCAAATTGCGTTTGCTCTCACCCTTTTTAGTAATGTAGGTTCAAAGTCAGCCTATTTAGCAGGTCACGTTAAAAAAACAAAATCTCGCGACCAATTTTTTTTTTTCTCGTTTTGAGAGACCTGGAATACAGAATTCGCATAATGAGCTCGTTAACAGGGTCGTTACGATAAGACTGTTCATGACTTTCTAATTTGCATTGATGTGCTCACTCTACCTTAACATTGCTTATAAAGGCCTAGATATACTTTGTCGTTTTTACCATCTTGAAAATCCATAGAGCTGAATGCATATTGACCTCGAGTTCCTAGACGATATTATCGATCCGGATAATCCGCTAAAACTACAAATAGAATGATAGAAAATCAAGACGGTGATAACATTTTCAAATGAAAATGTTTCTCTTTGGAGAAAAATCAGAAAATCTTTTCAGCAGAATAAAATCCACAGTACCTGTCAAGGACATACTTCAGATTATAATGAAAAGACCAAGGTAATTATGGTATTGTTCTCGACCTAATGAGATCGATCTATGCCCCGTTGAACACCATCATGAAACATTTTCATAAATGGTGAAACATTTTACTCCATGACAAACATTTTACACCATGAGAAAAAATCAAAATGAAAATTTTCATTCCGAATGAAAATTTAACATAGTGGTGAAAATGTAACACCATGAGAAAAATTCTGAATGAAAATGACTACAAAAATAACAAAGTATATCTAGGCCTTAATAGTTATTGTATCTGCGTATACATTCATTATAACTTCACTGAAGAATGGACGAATTTGATGTGAAAGTAAAGTAGATATGATCAATTTCCATATCATTCAGAAACATTCCTGCTATAGAAATTTAAGGAGAGGCAGTGGTCCCGAAAGTGATTTTCTAAAATACACGTTCAATAAACTTCATATTTGGTGAGATGGTGTATATTAACTGTAGAATTCATTTTATTGCTTTTTACGTATGTCGCGTTATCCGTTGTCATGGCAACGGCGGCCATATTGGATTTTAAAGGATATCACTGCGCGCAGTTTATCGATATGTTCCGAAGTGATTTTGAACAACCTCTTTTGTACACATATATTTAAAAATATTATTATAAAGAAAACAATTAAAAGTTTTTCGTACAGCGCGTACCAGGGATGCGTAATTTCAAAAATTACGCAAATTGGAAAAAAAAATACGAAAACCTTTCTCACGAAAAAATAAGGGACTTTTTAAAAGTTTTCTGTTTATAAAAAAGTTAGATATGCCTAATTTAAAGATTCTCACCAAGTTTTATGTAAATCGGATGAACGGTTTCCGAGAAATACTGCGCGCAGTCCTGAAAAACGCGTTTTGGGCCATTCTTCAGAGGATGTCACACTCTTAGAAAGAAAGTATCAAATATGAGACAAAAAGGATCAATTTTGATCCTTTTTAGGTATCAAATATGAGCTTATCCTTTAAGGATCAAAGTGATCCCAAAAAAAGGATCAAAATTTTTGATCCGAAAAAGGATCAAATATTTCTTATAAAAAAGACCTGCAAAAAACATCACACTGAAGTGACGCTAGCAGGGTTTGAACCCACGCCGCACTCATACCTGCTGGTAATTACGAGACCTAGGCTCTAACCACTCGACCACGCCGGACTGTGTGATGATATCAACGTATTTATATATGTTACACCATTGTATACATTCCCCGCTGTGTAGTGGATATTGGGTTGTACTCAAATATGAAACAAAAGATACGTTGGATCCAAACGCGGTATCAAATATGAGCTCATCCTTTCCGTATCAAAGTAAACCAGAAATACGGATCAAAACTTTGATATTGTAATCAAAAAGGATAAAAATAAAATGATCCTAAAAAAGGATCAAAAAGGATCCTTGTGAATTTGTTCCATTTGTATATATTGATCCGCAAAAGGATCAAAAGTGATCCTTAAAGGATCAAAATAAAATGATCCCGAAAACTACTCGTATATTTGATCCCGGCCTTCTAAGAGTGCACTGTTTTAGTTTTAAGCTTTATTAGATCTAGTTTGAAGAGGACTCTCAGAATAAAATATAATGACTATGATAATATTCTGAAAATTATAACTGATTATTTTGCAAAATTCTGTCATCGGTCAAACGATTAGAGAAATGCGCTATTTTTGCTAAATTTTAAGCTTTAATCCACTATTGCATTAAAACTTAGACATTCATTGCAACTTTTTTGCTTCATATAGGAGGAAAATCATACGATCCAAACAAAACCAACCTCCAAAACATTTTGATGTTGAAGGGTAGGGATAAATATGCTCGGTTACGTGTGTGACCTATCGCTGGAGAATGGGCCTTTTGCGTAAAATGCCGAAAACGACGAAATACAATAAATTTTGCAAATTATGAATAAAATGTATGCTAATTAGCTTTATTAGAAGTATTTTGGAACCTAAAACCTTTCAGCCATGGACAAAATGAAAATACTACGCCAAAAAGAAGTGAAATCTGCAAGTTTCTGTCATTTTATTCACTTTTTTTTGAAGATTTTACTTCTTGAAAACAATAAAATACAAAAGAAATGCAATACACACATTTGTATAGGAGAAACATAAATTTTGCGAGACTTCCTTTCATTGAAATTGTCATAAAATCTGAACGGAAGGTCCGATTGAAGTCAAATAAAAAGCAAATGAAAGGTGAAATTGTATGTAAATTGAAATTGTAAAAAAAACAAAAATGGCCAAAAGCAAATTTTCACATTTTGGGACCACTGCCTGCCCTTAAAGATCGGCGAAGTGAAACAGACACATTTGCACCCAGATATTTAATAAAGCGTAACTTTTGTTTAAGGTTACATTGAAATAAAGTAGACTATACTATACAATTTATTTATTTATTTATATATATGTGTACCGCCGCGGCAAAAGGGTCCAGTTGTCGGCTCGTACATGTTGCTCCTTTTAGCATATCTAATGTATGGTATTTGTTTATTTCAGATATGCTACAATGAGCAACATGTAGGAGTCGACAACTGGACCCTTTTGCCGTGGCGGTACACATATGACTAATAAAAACAATCTTTACATACTTAACTACCCGTTAAAGCTAAGAAAATTACGCTAAAGATTTAAAAGTAAAGATTTTTAGGGGGGATTGATTGCTATTAAGACAAGGTGCTTTTGCGATAAGACTATAGAGCTGATTGTGAACATCCTACCCCGGATGCGGGACCGCTCAAGAGGGTAATTGGTACTCGTGCCCATAAAATGGCGTAAAAGGGTGTGATTTTATATCACATATGGCCTCTTTACGTTTGTGCAAAAAGGGGTAGTTTTAAACATAATTTACACCATTTAGGGCAGTGGTGGGCAACCTTTTTACTACCGCGGGCCAAAAAAAAGTTCTGACATTTTTCGCTGGCTGCATCCAAAGTACTAAAAGAGTTTATTGGATCTATATGTTTATACTATCATGACCCCCTTTTGACGTTAATAAACCCTTTAGCTGCCTTAACGCATTTTAAAAGGTGCATCAATCGAAATTTGCACCAAAAATAGTCTCCCGTTTTTTCTGCAAAATTTTACTTTGAATATCCCTATGTTTGATCTCCAGAAGGCAAACTAGTACGTCATTTTCAAATTCAAATTTTTCTTGAGTATATATCAATTTTCCCTACACTGAAAATTTTGTTTCATCATTTGACAAATAATAAGTTGTCATGAGAATGGTCTAGTATGACAAACTATAATTTGTCGTGTAATTCGTTATACAACGAATTATAATTAGTCATGAAAAACGGTCTAGTATGACGACTTTCTCATGACAATTAGTGAAATGCTGAAAAATTAGTTTGTCATGAATAAAA
Organism: Ophiothrix spiculata; assembly: GCA_000969725.1. Classification (NCBI taxonomy): domain Eukaryota; kingdom Metazoa; phylum Echinodermata; class Ophiuroidea; order Amphilepidida; family Ophiotrichidae; genus Ophiothrix; species Ophiothrix spiculata. The sequence goes on along the minus strand of JXSR01S074065.1, from coordinate 8,868 downwards.
AAGAATTTGTCATGCACAAAAATTAATTTGTCATGCAAGAATAATAATTTGTCACTTAATTTGTCAAGGACACTAGTTTTTCAGAGGTTTTGTTTTCGGTAGACTAGTTCCATTTAAGTATGGCTCAATCCATGTGAAATCAACTAGACGAAACACTCAGGTTCTGCTTGCAGGTTTTGCAATGGCTGTCTGGTCTAGTCAATCCAGATGGACCTCAAGTGTCAACCCTAGTGATGTTACGTATGGTCCATAGCACCCATCTAGATAGGACACATTAAAATAATTTCTCGTTGCAGGCAAACCTGTTTTGCTTCCTAGGTATGACGAAGGACCAATTTTAGCAAATATCAAAATGCTACCTAGATATTGCAGATCACTGTTTTCGCTTGGCGGAAACTCTGCCAATATCAAAATTGACGGAATATTGCAGGCAACTGTTTCATAATTTGAGAAACCCTGCGAATTCCCAATTTTTGGTGCAACTACAACTTTAGTTCACATCTCTGGTCCAAACGAAAAATTAATCAGCAATTTGCTGACGTCTAAACGAGACAAAATCTGACGAGGGATTGCTTTCTTTTGAAATTCGCGCCAGCTCAATATGAAAAAAAACCCCACCCACATATTAACGCATAGCGGTATCATAACGCCACTATAATTAGATGAGTGATAAGGCAATCATACGTAATTAAAATAGTGCAATATCAAAACTTTAATATTTCGCGCTGTAATATTTTAACACACGAAAATTTTGCATTCTACTGTAACAGATATTATAGTATTTTTTTTTTAATCAGGGCACCTCTTGCATAATGACACAGGTAGAGAATATTTTTGACAAGCTATGAGTACAATCCCTGCATGCATTGCGTTAATGTGAAGTTTGGTTTATAATACGCCTATGTATTTACTGCGGGGCAACTAACTTAATTGACTACTTGTACAGCAAAGATCAATGGTATTATCTCCAAAAGCTGTTAACAGAGTAATAAGCATGAAAGACTTTTATATGGTTCGGAGGATTTGAAAAGAATTGATACGCAGATCAATCTAATGTGATCCAATAGGCCTAACATAAGTTTCAATGTGTTATGCGTGCTCTTCTTTTTCTAAAACTATTTCATCATCACAAAAATATATATGTACAATAAGATGGACAAAAATGTTCCAACCATGATTCGTTGAGGTTATGTAATTTCATAAATATGATATAATTTATAATCAGCGAAGAAACAATGCAGAAATGTGTGTAAAGTAGTAATCAAATGATAACAAACACATTCAAAGCTTTTGCTTCCAATCAGATAATGAATACCATAATGTTTTAGTACTAGTATCTGGTCTTCCTCAAAACTTCAATTCTATTGGTAGTATGAATGCAAACCCTTTTACCTCTCACCATGAGTGGAAAGACCCATAACTTTTAATGAGGTGCCCTGACTAAAAAAATACTATAATCAGTGATTGTCTGTTATGTGTATCACATTAACATAACAGTATTATCGACTTATTCCGCTAAGTTTATTGGGGTTTAAAAACTGATTTCTGGGACCTCAAATCCTCGGTAGTCTAGTGGTTATATCAAGTGGTTCATAATCATAATCACTGGTGGTCATCCTTTTTAATGTGGGCACCCATAAAAGGTGGATTTGTTACATGGAGAGTGATTTATGCATCAATTTGTGTCATATCTTTTCAACAATCAAATGAAATGTCATAATTTTGGTATGAAAGACAATTTATTTGACTTTCAAGAAATTAAGAATAAAATCCAAATGAAGCGATTAATTAAGCTTAATGACCCGTTAAAGCTACCCAGCCAGGGGTGGATTCGGGTGAGGTTGAGGGTGAGGTTGAGGCATCATGAAAATTGTGCATGAATAATTGTTCTGTCATATCTCCTTGAAAATCCATTGAAGCGTCACCAATCTTATATGATTTTAAAGGCTAGTTATTGTTTATCAAAAACAAGTTGGAATTAACCCGAATAAAGTTGATAATTAACGCTTTTAACAAGTTAAAAGTCAAAGAGCTAATTTAGCCAGAGATGAAAAAGGCATAAATGTGGTTGGTGTGGATGATATATGTACATTGTGCATCAAATTTCGTCACAACTTCTCAATAATCGTATGATTATGTCATAATTTTGGTATGATTTTGAAGATAATGTATTAGTCTATAAAATCAATCAAAAATATTAGCCAAATAAAGGCATTTATCAACTCTAATCGACGATGACCAGGAAGGAGTGCGGTGTGGATGAAGTGAGTGAAATGAAACGCAAATGGGCCTCACCTTAAAAAAAATGACCTGGTGGCTAATTCCATGATCTTGTAACACATACATGAATTTTTCAAGTTCAATTCTGACAAAAAAGTAATACCTTAGTTGAAAGTAAACAAATCAAGGTATCAGGAACTACTTTTGTTTTTTTCCATAAAGCAAATAGAACTTATTTTATGACTGGTATAAGTTGGATGTTGCCTTAGTAACATTTTACCCTCAAATTTGCACCAAAAAGTGATTTGGCACTGAAACAGAGAAAAACATATCATATTTTTCCTAGTTAGTGTATAAGAAGCATCAGTGTTTGTGCTCCATAGTACAATCATGTTTTAGTATTAAATGTTAATCAATAGCCGAGTATTGTGTTGTTAGAATTTGTCGTTTTCAGATATCACGCCTGTCACAAAAAAAAAACATGAACTGTTTTTGCTGTGTTTTATTAGAAGGTCATATTTTGGTGAAACATCAATATCTATCTTCTATCATGGAGTCTTAATCTGCAAAGCAATATACAAATATTCAGTGATTGCTAATTTCTCCACTATTACATCTCAAAATCGGTCACGCCTGGAGTCACGATTCTACCCTATATATATGTGGTCTAGAATAGCTTGGTGTGCAGCCCGGTGTGTATATTGCACAATGCCTGCTCTGGAAGTAAAGAGTTATGACTCTTTGATATTCTCAAAAATAAATGGCTCGGGCCTTGGAGCAAGGCTACATTGCCGGTTGCTATCTGTTGAAAATAAATCATAATCATAAATAAAAAAGTTATTTAACAACAGCCTCATTGCTAAAATTAAGTTTTTATTACGTGTGCACAAATGTCACGCCTGTCACGTCACGCCTGTCACGAAATGATTAAGCCTGTATTCTCCAAGTTAAGAGCTACAGCTCCAAAAGTGAAATGCTTCCTGATTGTTTCCACCAAGGAGATATACTGCAACATAAGCAAGAATCAAATCTCCCACGGGAAAGAGATAGAATTCAGCATTGAACCACATTTTGGAAAAGGCAGTGTCAGTTTAGGTCACACCTGTCACACACACTTTGTGTCCCCCTTAAAAAGACAGTGATTGAGTTAGATTATTTTTTTCACTTTTTGCATCCAATATGGAATGTTTACTATAACACAAAGTTTTGTTTCCGTAGTATTGCCAGTAGATAAAATTTACCAGCTATTCTTAGAAAAAATGTTCATGCAAAAGTCACGCCTGTCACGATGTAATTAGCCTGGCTCGAATCCCATTACTGCTTCATATTAAATAAAATACATTTTTTCCGTTATTTTAAAGTTTAAAAATATCAAAGTCTGAAAACTCAATATACTGCTATGTATGAGGCCCACAGCAAATGTTGACTACGGAAAAAAATATAGCGTCCGGCCTTCCAGCAGTCTGATACCGTTAAGGAAATTACTGCTATGATGAATTAATAAAATAATTAATTCCTGTCGAAAGCAAGTGAGTGAGACACTCTGCCTTCTTTTATCTGTGCAAACATCCAATTCAATTTAATTAATACCAATTTGTATAGCACAGGATCCTTCAATACCTATCATACAGCATTTAAGATGGCACATAACACTGTTAAAGATACAACCAAGGGTTTTCCCTTTTTCATTTGAATATTATGTTATTAATTATACTTATCCTCTATGATAACAAAAGTATCAAACCCAATGCAGGACATAATATAATTAAGGTAATTGGTAACATAATTTACATCTTTAAAAAATGGAAAATATTACGAAAATGCCATAGGTTATTCAACTGTAGGTCCATGCCATGACCCTGTTAGAAGATATCAGCATGTGTGAAACTTACAACTCACCACACAGCAGTAAAATGACACAAAGGGACTCAAATTCGTTGCCTTTACATGCTCAAATATTTTTATACCTTGTTTTCTTTTATGGCTTTGTTCTTTTTGGGCTATATTTGAATCCTCTTTCTGGATATACTTCACCAACATGTGTTTATGATAGGCTAGTTTATGAACAGGACTTCAGCAATGATTTCCGTAGATGTCGGTAAGTGTTGAATAGTAAACAGAACTAGGTCTACGCATATGCTATAAAACCTTCTTCATGTAAACGAATCTGGGTGCGTATATTATATGATTTAAAGTTACAGTTGGACGTTATTGCCTTATTACTTTATGACTATACGGAAATTCACCTCTGAAGAGATTCGATGTGAAAGTAGGCTTAATCATATAATCCTAACAGAAAAAGCTCCGCCTTCCCTTAATTGTAAGGCAATATATAGTGTGAAACTACAATATTCTGCAAAACTGTTGGGACACTTAGTGATATCAAGTAATCTTCTGCTCCGTTCCCCTGAATAAATGTTCAGTACTTAAGACATATACGTATACACAACATCGATTTATAAGGGGTGGGAGGAGGGGGATTGGAAAAGTTTTGTAAACGGTAACAACTTAAGTTTTCTTAAAGATCACACAAACATTTTTATACAGGTAAGCCAAATCTTTCATGTCATTGTGTACATAGCAAGTGTCTCAACGAGTTTTGCAAAAGATTGTAGTGTTGCATGAAGATCGCTGGTTGCCTAAATGTACCTTATCCTGCTTCACCGACACCCATCGTCAGATTGTAATGTTGCATGAAGATCGCTGGTTGCCTAAAATGACCTTATCCTGCTTCGTCGACACCCATCGTCAGATTGTAATGTTGCATGAAGATCGCTGGTTGCCTAAATGAACCTTATCCTGCTTCGCCAAAACCCATCGTCAGATTGTAATGTTGCATGAAGATCGCTGGTTGCCTAAATGTACCTTATCCTGCTTCACCGACACCCATCGTCAGATTGTAATGTTGCATGAAGATCGCTGGTTGCCTAAAATGACCTTATCCTGCTTCACCGACATCCATCGTCAGATTGTAATGTTGCATGAAGATCGCTGGTTGCCTAAATGTAACTAATATACTGCTTCACCAAAAACCCATCGTCAGATTGTAATGTTGCATGAAGATCGCTGGTTGCCTAAATTGACCTTATCCTGCTTCACTGACACCCATCGTCAGATTGTAATGTTGCATGAAGATCGCTGGTTGCCTAAAATGACCTTATCCTGCTTCACCGACACCCATCGTCAGATTGTAATGTTGCATGAAGATCGCAGGTTGCCTAAATGTACCTTATAATCCCTAAATATACCTTATAATCCTGGTTTACCGAAACCATCGTCAGATTGTGTTGCATGAAGATCGCTGGTTGCCTAAATGTACCTTACCCTACTTCACCGACACCTTTATTCAATCGTCAGTGGGAATCTTGAAGTTATCTTAGGGATCGTCAGACAATCGACGACAATCGACGTCGAATCGGATAGAGAAGAGAAAGAGAACACAATGAGTCGTTGTATTATTGGTTCATCGAAAGGAATGTTCAATCTAACAGTGAATATAAGTAAATATTTACTTTTACAATGGATAATGTCGTTTTGAACGAATGGTTGAATAAATATTTAAAAAGTTCTTATCTACGGAAAAGGCACAAAACATTAAAGATCAAAATAGATACAGATGGTTTCTTAGAGTATATTGATTTCAGAAAAAAAAAGTCAACTTATTCAATTTTTTTTTTTAAATATATTTTAATAATGTTGTAGTTTAATGTGCATATTTCCGTAAAGCTTCTACAGTCCGTCCAATGTCTGCCTTTTTTGTGGATTACTAATTGCTGTTTAGTGAGTTTGTTGTAAGTTTTGTGGGTACAATTTTAGGCTTATATTGTTCATCTTCTTTGTTAGGTCTATGCTGTTATCCATATCACTCACTTTGTTTTTTATATCAGTTTGTTGATCCATTTACTGATGCTACTCACTTTAATAACCAGGTGCATATATAAATTTATCACGCACACACAAATCGAATTAGACAGTCGATTATGGCTTTTTTTTTGGGGGGGGGGAAGGCACCATTTTCAATGTACTCCTAAAATACAAACGCGTACATTAGCAGATTAGGCACCAATGTTAGTTGGAGGCTATATTAGGTGTGTTGATTATACATAGAGTATAAATATGTGTAAAAAGAGGAAAGAAAACGTTTTATTATATTAAATTTGAGTCATTTATGGTAATCACATTATAAGTACTTATGCACAGTACAGCGTATACATTAAGTGCGTCAGGCATGAAGTGCGTATGTCGAAGGAGTGCAACAAGCGACAAACTGTTGATATTTAAACTTCAGTGGTCAAGGTCTGCCACATGCCCGTTAGTGGACAAGGGGGAGGGGTCCATATGGACCCAACACCGAAAAAGCGAAAGGATTTTACGTTGAAACCCTGGTCACAAGTAAAGTACTTTAAAACAACTAAAACAAAGAAAAACATTGAAAATCGGACAAACCGATTCAAAATAGCGGGCAAAAACAAATTTGTCGTGTTGCGTCAACATTTTCCCGCCAACAAATTGGAAACTCACTTCCCAATGGAATTTTTCAATAAAATTTGGCTCATATTTGCAGTTTGTAAGTACAAATACATTCCTGAAAATTTGAAAAAAGTTGTTCGGCAACGATTTTATGGCTGAAACAAATTTGAAGAGCGCCCTCGAAAATGCTTATTTATGCTAATTAGCATAGGAAGGGGCGGGTCGATTTGAATTTTGCCACCAAGTGAAGCGTATGGTAAAGTTAGACAAATACATAGAAGAGCGATGAAAAATGTTGGTTCCATATGGACCCCCTTGACCACTAAAGTGTTAAAATGGGCCACCTATTATATTTTATTTATATTAATTAGCTAATTTGCATATTTAATTAGTAAACAATATGACTCCACAATAAAACATCACAGAAAGATGGCTGAGGAGTCATGTGCTAATTTTATACCAAATAATAAGTAATGGTACTCCGGAGCTCCGTGAAACTATTAGTAACGATTGCCTTTTCGGTGATCTTTCTTTGAGACGTTTTCCTAACCCCGCCTGTAATGGTCTTGAGCACTTTGAACTCCTAAGATTGTCACCCGGGAAATGATGCTGTTATATAGCTTGTTTTATTTAGTCATACGAAAGGAAATATGACCTTATATGAGCGGAACTATCAAATAATTTTGAAATTCACGTCTGCTTATCAGTCAGCTTCTGTAAGAATGTACCATTTTCAGAAGATTGTGATTCATAGGTCATCGGATCAATTCATAAAATAATGCAGCGATACAGTAGGGGTGGGCAAGTATCCATTATTTTTTCGAATCATATGTTTTCTATGGCCAAATTTTGTGTAAAATCCAAATATTGGGTTATTTTTGTCATCAAACCACCCCTTGGGTTTTGAATTTTCCCATGGGACCAACCTAAGGAGTCATCTGACAACAAATATAACAGTATATTTGGATTCTACATCAAATTTCGCCATAGAAAAACTATGATTTGTTTGTGTTCTGATGAAAAAGTGTAAACATGCCCACCCCTAGATACAGTATCATACCAACACACTATATCTAAATCGCCAGGGTCTTGTCATTTTCGGTTTAAATGCAAATCTGTGAAGGCTGTGTTACTATAGAAGACATAAATCATGCTATTTGTCGGACTGTGACAAATTGATACCGAAAATGTGGAGTGACTTGCTGTAACATTTGTGTCTGATATTTATCACGTGGCAGACAAAGCTAAGCAAAACTTCATGTAAGCAAAAGCTAGCCTGGCTATTGTTTGCATGGTAGAATTTGCTTGTCTGGGTCGATCCCAGACAAGAAAAAGGTATTAGTCCAAGCTGAAGGTCGTGAATATGTTTTGAAGCAATTGCTAAGGCTAAATCTTTTTCTAGTCTAGCTATTGCTTTTTCTTAATGTCTTTTACTAGCAATTTCTAATTTTATGAATTCGGCCTATTGTATGTTATGTGTATCACATCAAGATAACAGTATTATCGATTTATTCCGTTAAGTTCATTGGGGTTTAAAAACTGATTTCTGGGACCTCAATCCTCGGTAGTCTAGTGGTTATATCAAGTGGTTCATAATCATGACCACTGGTACGAATCCCATTACTGCTTCATATTAAATAAAATACAATTTTTTCCGTTATTTTAAAGGTTACAAATATCAAAGTCTGAAAACTCAACATACTGCTATGTATGAGGCCCACATCAAATGTTAACTACGGAAAACATATAGCGCCCGGCAACATAAGCAAAAATCAAATCTCCCACGGGAAAGAGATAGAATTCAGCATTGAACCACATTTTGGAAAAGGCAGTGTCAGTTTAGGTCATGCCTGTCACACACACTTTGTGTCCCCCTTTAAAAGACAGTGATTGATTGAGTTAGATTATTTTTTTCACTTTTTGCATCCAATATGGAATGTTTACTATAACATATAGAGTTTTTTCCGTAGTATTGCCAATAGATAAAATTTACCAGCTATTCTTAGAAAAAAATGTTCATGCAAAAGTCACGCCTGTCACGATGGAATTAGCCTGGTTCGAATCCCATTACTGCTTCATATTGAATAAAATACATTTTTTCCGTTATTTTAAAGTTTAAAAATATCAAAGTCTGAAAACTCAATATACTGCTATGTATGAGGCCCACAGCAAATGTTG
>JXSR01S074064.1:25607-36910 GCA_000969725.1 Ophiothrix spiculata | reverse complement strand
TTAGCAATGCAAAGGTCGCGGTGTAGCCAGGCCCCTGACACTTTATCCCCATATACTTCATAGCTCATTTGATTACCATTTCTCAATAGTCGCTGGTTAACGTTTCTTGGCTGATCGCGTGATCAGTGGCTTCAATTACAAAAACGAGGACGCATTAGGAATAAAAAATCATATAAATCCTGCCATCGCCCTTGATGTGTATTACGCTTAATTGGGTGCAAGCTGTGCAGCATTCTTCAAAATGCGTCCTCGTCTTTTGTTCATCCTTCATGTAAGACATCATGAAATTAGTCTAGCATGAAACTGTAATTAATATTCGTTTTTGCCCACATACTACGCTATGATTAGGGTCGTGTTTTGAGCTTAGTGTCATCTCTGTTACTCTGTGATGTAACGTGCAGTGGGCGATAACTGCAATATGTTTTTCAAAATGGCGATTTATTTATTTAGAGGTAGCAACCACCCCGTACCCTCGAGCGAGCGTGTCCTTGCCCTGCATATAATCATTTGTAAACATTTTAAGAAGCCTCCTGTTATTGACTTTTGAAAATTTCTTCATCATTTTACATTTTAGTGGTATCCTGAAATGTATGCATCATTATATATCTGTTATAAATAAGGAGGAGATTCCTTATCAATTTTGAATTAAAGTACTACCATTTAAAATAAAGAATAACCTTGAACTGTTTGTATCGAAAACAAATCGAATTAATGGGAAACATTTTATACTATGGGAAAAACAGAATACTTTACTTTATGGATAATCAGATTTCCTATTGAGTTCTCTCAAACAAGATTAGTTTTTCTATGTAATGATCATGTTGCTTCAAAATATATTAATTGTTTAAAAAATCTAAAAATTAGCAGCCACTTGTTTGTTGTGATGTTTAAATCGCCATGTTTATTTAGAATGGATATTACATGTATATGGGACTACCATAACAATGAAAAAATAGATCATGAGTAAATCCTTAACGAAAACTTTAAGAAAAATGGAGAAGTACATTTTGACAATAACCCCATTTTGTTTCCTCAAAAAGGCTGGATTTGCCACTGCCGTCCAGGTGATCTCGACGGCTAAGTTCAATAATGAATCATTTCCACTAGTGTTAAGTAACATGGAATGCAACGGGGATGAGGAATCGCTTTTGGAGTGTCCTCATTCAGGATTCTACAATGTCAGTTGCGATCTTCCAAAGACTGAAGCTGGAGCTGTCTGCATTGAAGATATAGGTAATTATTATATCGATATGTTTTTAACCTCTAAAAGTGGTAAGCACACCTCTAAACCCCAAAGTTATAATGGTAATATTTCCTGCGGGTCAAAAACAAAAACAGAAAACAATTGATTTAAACATGTGTGTTAAATTTATGATGTGGAGGAAGTTGTTGCCATTTGCTTCGCCATTTTAAAACATATGTGGTCGTCCAATCCAAAGGAGCCGTAAATGGAACTCCATTTTGCGCTACAGGTGAAAGTATGTGTCAAGGTTGTAATTTGACGAAATGTTTTGACAGATTAACAATCCTTGTGCTTACTTCAAAACACCAGCAAGGTTTCATTCAAAAACAAATGATCGACTGTTATTTTGAGGACAATCAACAGACTTTCTGATCTTTGAACGCGTTTATCTCAGTTATAGGCCTACAATTCACTCGCCGATGGACCATACCTTAGCTTAAATATGAATTTTTGGTAATGAATAAATGTCCACCTCAATCAACAATGCGGAGATGTACTAGACGTGATTTGGACAATATTTACGTTGCAAAAAGAATCTCGCACCACCGTAAAACATAAACAATATTTTTCATCAGATGAGTTTGATGTACGTTTGGTGGATGACGACATTCATGACAACCGCTACGACAGAGGACAGCTACAGATGTACCACGATGGATCCTGGGGAGTGGTGTGTGCCAATGACTGGACGATTGAGGACGCAGAGGTCAGTTCAGGTTTCAGAATAGCTTTAGACTTCTTTATCATTTTCCAGAAGTCTAATGTAGCAAAGGTAGCAGATAATGTGAGTTGTTTCTTCATTTTTTCCTTTTAAAAGCTAAAATAACGAAAGTTCACTTAATGTCCCATCTGGCACTCTTCTCAAAGTTAGATATTAAATGGTGTCTATTGCTTTTTTCGACGTAGACTTGATGTGGGAAAACTAAATGTTCAGCTGTATTTCGAACAAAATTGGTATCAAGCGATCAAGTGTCCATCGCACCGAGGAGGAATTTCCATTTCTTTTGACTTTTGACTTCCACTATATGGCATATATTAATACAGTAAAAATAAAAATTAGTAAAGAGCAAGTAAATAAAATATGTTTGGTCTTCTTTAAGGTGGCACTGTGCTTTAATCGTTATTATTCAAAAAACATCTTACATACTTCAGGTTGTATGTCGACAACTCGGATATGAGACAGTAGGCAGTATTTCTGAGACCAACGCAGCCCTAGCATCAATTCCTGTGTACCAAGCAAGTGTGGACTGTAGCGGTAACGAACCTAACGTCGAGGAGTGTATGACTGATTTGAAGCCAATTTCATCCTGTGAAAACGGACATTTTGCAATTATTGCATGCAGAGGTAGAATTGAAATTTTGTTTTGTGTTAAGTAGTAGCACTACATTTACTTAATTTGTAAGTAGAATTTATAAAATTAAAAGAGTCCCTAATAACTTACTTCATGTCAACAGTCTTTTGAAAAAAAACACCACCCAACGCTTTTATGGTAGAAGAGACTATTTTGTTATGGCAATATTTCAATTAATTTACGAGTGAATATTCATACGTAGTGGTAGAAAACATGGAAATTGAATTTAACTTCAATACTACACGAATTTATCGCTCACCTGGAACGTTTTCGCTAGATCAACTAGCGTCATCAGCAGTTGGTATGGCTGTGATGTCTTTCTTGATTGCGACTGGAAACACTGCAGTATGACGTCATAGATGTTGGGTTTTTTTTGATTAATTTGTTTTGAAAATATTTGCAGGATCACGTATTAGGTTGACTGGAGGGAACACACCAGGCGAAGGATTGCTAGAGGTATTTCATCTTGGAGAGTGGGGGACAATTTGTGACCCAAACATAAATCAGGGAGTTGGCGACGTAGCCTGCAGACAGTTGGGTTTTCCAGGAGCAAAACAAGTAATTGTCAATGATCCATTAAACGAAGTGATAGACCGCCGTGTAATGCTTGCCAATGTCGTCTGCAGCGAGGCGGATGAATATGTGTCTGACTGCTCACATAATGGATGGTTTGTTCATGACTGCTACAAGAGACATGATATTTCAGTTGTCTGTGAACGAGGTAAGTTAACTCTGGTTCATTACTATTATACACAACTCATTACGTAACATCTGAAAACAATCTTTTTTAAATCTAACATATGGGTCTCGCTCCGAATGCGTTTGCGCCGTGATCTAAATAAAAAGGGCGGAGCCTCACAATCCATGAAAGTTGTTTTTTTAAAGCAAACGACATAAATGTATATATTTTTAGAAAGGAAATTTTACAAGGAATTTATTTTTAGCATCAGATTTAAATTTTAAGATCTCGCATTTTAGAAATTCACCAAATATGAGTTATTGTGCCAACATTTTGGGAACAAGTCTAGAAAGGTATCATTTGACAAAAATCTTCCAATTTAGGCAGAAATCATCTAAACTGATAGTTGTAGGGAATGTTTTGAATTAATTTCTTAGTTTTCAAAAAAATGGCCAAGAAGAGCCAAAAATGGCAAAAAAGTATGATTTTTTTTTGAAAAACAAGACTTTTTGAGCTATTAAGACCAACGTTTTTAAAACTAGGCTATTAAACGAAAAAGTGAGAAAAATTCCCTAGAACCTTCGATATAGATGACTTATACCTATTTTCAACATTCTGGCAGAACAATATTTTTTTAGGCTTGTTCAAAATAAAAATCAAAATAACTCGTTTTTGGTGAGTTATTAAAAAATAAGAAATCAAGAATCAGATGAAATTTGTGAAATTCCGTTTCTACAAATATGTACTTTTATACAGCTTACTTCACTATAGTAGTTTTTTAAAGTCATGGCAAATGTTTTGGGCATTTCCATTCATAATAAGAGGTAAAAGGGTTTGCAGGCAACCAATAGAAGACAGGGTGAAGAAAGGTCATAATAGTAAAACATTTTGGTATTCCTCATCTAGTTTGACGTAAAAGCTTTCAATGCATTTGTTATTAATTGGTGACACTGCACTGCAAACACATTTCTGCATAATTTTGCTTTGCTGATTTTAAACTATATATAAAATAGAATATTATTACCTTAACCCTCGTCTACCCAGGCTATTTTTTGTAACACGTCTACCCAAGGGGGGGGGGGGGGGGGTTTTGCAACCCCCCCCCCTAAATTTTTTGAACGGAACCCCCTATATGGTCCTCCCCTATCCAATGATACCAAGATCCCAAAAATCGGCTGAGGCGTTACGTAATTATAACGTCATAAAGGTCGAAAATCGAAAAAATCGGGATTTTGGCAAAAATGGCCATCAAAATCAAAATTTTGCTATAAAAGTTCTAAATGACCGATTTTCGTCGAGTTTTTTGCTAATAAAGAAGGGGAAATGATAATTCTAACATGCCCTGCAAGTTTCAGCTTCATAGCATGCATATATTTTTCAAAATGTCGACTTAAAATTTTCCGGGGCTTCACCAACCCCCCCCCCTACACCCCAACTTTGACGGCCTACCCTAACCCCACCCTAGGTGGTACCCCCTAAGGATGTAAAAGAGATTACCCAAATGCCTTGGGTCGGTTGCTTTTGCGTTTTTATGCAGCGGGGAAAATACTTAGGGGGGGGGGGGGTTGCAACAACCATCCCCCTGGGTAGACGAGGGTTAATGAACCATTGTTTGGAACATTAAAATTCAATCTTATTGAACAGTTATATTTGGTGATGATATGAAATAATTTAAGGAAAAAAAAGCACATATAACACATGAAAATTTTATTGACCCACGTTACATTTATCCACATATTATCAATCATTTTCAAATCCTCGGAACCACATAAAACCCTTTCATGCTTATTCAGCTATTGTAAATAATATACAAATGTTCTTTGTTGTACAATAAGTAAAAAAATTGACCCAAAGTGAATACATAGACCTACAAAATAATTTACATATCAACTGTAATTCATCTTCATGCAGGGATAGCACTCACTGCTGAGAGGATCCTTGTCCACATCAAATCACAAATATGCATTACCTATGTTATTATGCAAGAAGTGACCAGACTTTAAAAAACTGATATAGTTTTTCAAGATCAAAATATATTTTCAGAAATCGTGAGGCTCCGACCTCCCTTAAAATGTCCAGTTGTATATATGTATAAACAATGCTCAACAATGAGGGTCTTGCGAGGTATCTTATTGCTATTGCTTTTATAGGTCCCGTTTACAGGACTCGTCTTGTGGACGAGAGACAGCTTGGTTCAGGTGCAAACATCAATTTTGAAGGTCGCATTGAAATGTTTCGTGATGGCGCATGGGGAACAGTATGTGACACCAATTGGAATATAGATAATGCACATGTCGTCTGCAAAGAACTTGGCTTTCATGAAGCACTGGATGCACCAGGCGGTGCATACTTTGGGAAAGGAAGTGGACCTATATTGATGGATAATGTCACTTGTTATTATCAACAAAGTTTAAGCCATTGTAGTCATCCTGGATGGTACGAAGTTGGCGATTGTACTCATGATGACGACGCCGGTGTCGTCTGTGACCCAGGTAGGGTTTCTTAATTTATATTCTATTATATATAGATTCGAAAGACTCAAAACATAACTTGGATAGCTACCACACTGGTGGTAATTTAGGTATTTACATTTGTTCATAAGCTCTTTGATTGTATAAGATATATGTCGTTAGAACAATAGCGACCCACAACTTACGTCGAACAAAGGATGTTTATCACATTTTAACACAATGTATTCAGAACACTTTAAAAATAGTAGGCGTCCATTATTATAAAGAGAACAATTAAAAAGACCCTTTATTTTACGTCTCTTTGTTTCCTTGGGCAAGAAACTTTACTCCAATTGCTCCGTGGTTCGGATAGTCACATTAAGCCGTTGGTCCACTGTGCGAATGCTCCTTCATGGGGCGCTGCATGTATACAGTGTATACTTGGTGAGTCTATTTATTACGTCTTTCTTAACAAATTCATTACACTTCTTTTCAATAACCCTTTTTCAGCAGTACATGTAGGGATGATATTGTTCTAAGATTTAATTCTCAACATTTTCTCCACTATATAATGAAGGTCCGAATGTACCCATCAGATTGAAAAATGCGAAGGGAGACAAATACGACAGGTACACCGGGATTGTCGAAACATTTCACGATGGCAGTTGGCAAGCCGTGTGCGTCAATCAAGATGTCGGGTCTGCTGAAGGTGATGTGGTTTGTAGACAGTTGTTCAACAATGGCAATCACATGGGTGTATATCAACACCACAGCCCGTTATATGAAGAGAATAGTTTCTTGCTGTTATCTTGTGGAGGATGGGAGTTCGAACTGAATAGATGTGAGCATAATGGATGGAGCATGTGTTTGGAAGATTTTACTCTGGGTGTATCATGCACACCTCCAGGTATGATTAGAGTTAAATAGACATATGGAATATCAGTATTTTTACGAAATTACTAAATTAGTATTTTGTTACCAAATTACCAAACTGAACATTATCAGTATATGCTCATTTTACTGACAACCATCTTAGGCTTAACCGCGTTTTATTGACACTGGAATAGTGTCGACGCTAGCTCTTAACGCTAGCATCTAATGCACAGAAATTGAATCAAAATGAAGAAAACTGCATAGAAGCTAATAGTATCTAATAAGCAACTCCTGTACATCTGCCACAATCGATTTTTGTTAATTTTGGTGGCCACCATACTTATTTCTGAGGATGAAAGGTTAGTGTCGAGCACCAGCGTTGACGCAATCTTAGTGGCAATAAAACGCAGTAGCGCCTTACAAAATCCTGACTTGTTAGCTTATGGTCAGAAGTGATTCTGGATAATAACCAATAATTTATAATGAACTTAAATTTAGTATTTCACTCTTAAACGATCAAAATAAGGCACCGTGATCTAGGCAGCAATGAAATATATTTTCTTATATACCGCATGAAAACATTCTTGGCATTTGATTGGTTGACACTGCATTACACTGTCAAAAATATTTGGTATATTTCCTGCTTGATATCATAGCCGGGCATTTTTTGTCAATGAAAATGTGATATTGCCCTGGCGTGACGTCACCGCAGGGCGATATCAGTTTTTTTACAAACATAACGCCCGAGAAGGTTTGTTTACGTTCTGACATGTTCGTCTTGCCGGCCGTAGCGTAGTTTCATGAAATAAACAAAACTGACCAGATGGATGAGTTCAAACAATTGATGGATGAATTGACTGCATTGCTTTTTACCCAGCTGTCGGAAATCCTCAAGTGCTGCTTGCATTTGGCGAGAGCTAGGCCTAGCCCTAGGCTAGGCTAAGCACGCACCCCATGCACGGTAAGCTTAACTCAGTATGCACTTTTATCAAGTGAGTTTACGCAAGTTATCAAATGACAAGAATATTTTTATACGGTATATAAAACAAATATTTACTGCTCTTTATTCGAGCAATTGTGCAAAATATCTACCATCCCTACCCTCTACCGTGGGCCTACTATTGCCCTCCACCTTCGGTGTCGGGCAATAGTAGGCACTTGGTCTCCAAGTGCCTACTATTGCCTACTCGGTGACTGGAGACCGTGGGCCTACTATTGCCCTCCACCTTCGGTGTCGGGCAATAGTAGGCACTTGGTCTCCAGTCACCGAGGGTAGGTATTTAACACAATTGCTCGAATAAAGAGCAGTAAATCTTTGTATAACATCCCATTTTGAGCAATTTTTGTAATGCGATCTTCGAAGGGGTAGTATAATTAAGGACCTCCTCTATCCATTGATACCAAATTTAGCACCATTAAAATTTCATATAATGTCACAATGACGTCATAAAATCAGTGCGCCCTCAAAAATTCAAGTTAAAGCAATACTATAAAGTGTTAAAAATGAAGCGCCCCCTGTCACCCACGACTTTTGATTTTTATGGGCTCATTGGGATTGTTTTTGGTAGATATGAATACCCTCCAAACGATTTAGCTCAAAGATGCTTACTTTTTCTGTTATGGCAATTTATTGAGTTAAATTCGGGATCCCGAAATTAATTCCCCATGTCTTAGTATAGGAAAGCATGCATATGGTTTTATCCATTTTTGGGTCACAAAATATACTTGAAAACGCTTTTGTACAGTTGAGTCACATTCCTCCATTTTATGCTGTTTTTACTCAAAACCATTTTTGATCAAAATCTTATAGTATTGCTTTAATTGAAATTATACATGAAGATTAGCCAAAGTCGATTGTCGCTAAACAATTGCCCAAAAACTTGGTATTTTGGCTGAATGATAAGTAGATGTCGATTCTTAACTACATAAGAGGTTTCAAGCATATATCTTGCCATATATTTATGAAATGAACAAAATAAGAATCATGGTATTTCCCCCTTCTAGCATTATCTTTGACGACCCCATACCCAAACGACATCCTCTAAACTTCACTAAATTCATTCAACATATAGACCTACGGCCAAACGCGTGTAATGGATGTTAAAACAATTACATACAAGCATTTAGAACAGTGTATTCGGTAAAAAGATAAATGACAAGGATAAAAAATATGTATTTATATAAACAGAAGATTAGTATTATTTTGGATAATGTGTCTTTAAATAGAGTTTCTTCCACCAAATTTCTAGGTGTTGTAATTGATGAAATTTGACATGGAAAAATATCAAAAACAATATCTAGAAACATTGGAATGTTAACAAAGTTGAAACACTATGTACCGGAACACATATTGCATTCTATGTACTGTACTCTTGTTTTACCTTACATAAATTATGGTATTCTAATTTGGGGAAATACTTATAAGATATATCTAGATAAAATTCATAAATTGCAAAAGTGGGCAGTAAGAACAATCTCGCTTGAGCATTATAGGTGCCATGCCAATCCGCTCTTCAAAAAGCACAAACTTTTAGATGTGTATGATACATATAAATTTGATCTTGGTGTATTTATGTATAAACATCAAGCAGGGTTGTTACCAAAGACATTTATCAATTATTTTCGTAAACACAATCAAAATCATAATTATTCTACAAGAAATGCCCAAAATTATAGCATCCATAACTCGAAGAAATGCTTTTCTGATAGATCAATTCGAACATCTGGTCCAGGTCTATGGAATTCTCTGGATAGAAAAACAAAACAATCTAAAACTGCCAAAGAATTTCGATATAAGTTCAAACGAAACCTTTTAGAAACATATACTTAAGCTTTGTGATATAAATTTAACAATATATTGTACAATCATATGATTTGTTTTGAAGTTTTGGGCATGTCTTGTCTTTTGTGCGTCGGATTTGTGTGTGTTTACTTTCTCCTAGTATTGTGTTATTAGACTATTAGGCCCTACTTTGGGGATGGCCCATTCAGGCCTTTTTGGCCTTTTGCCATCTCCTCAATATCATTCTTTGTTGTATTTTATGTATACTTATTTTGTTCTTGCTCTGTTCAGTGTATTTGAGTGTGATATTGGAATAAATTGATATGATATGATATGATATGATAAAGGTTGTATTAACTGGGAGGATAATGGTAAATGCAAATTTACTTTACAGTCATTTTAATATTATGGTTGACGGTAATTGATTTATTTCAGGTACTAATTTCCTAGAAGGATATGTCCGCCTGGTAGATGGACCCAGGGCTTGGCAGGGTCGTGTAGAAATCTACCATAACAATGTTTGGGGATCAGTATGCGACTCCATGTGGGATCTATCCGATGCAAAGGTTGTTTGTAACCAGCTCGGTTTCCCGGCGACATTTGAGGCCACAACAGGATCGGTATTCGGATTTGGATCTGGGATTATCCATATGGATTATGTTAATTGTCATGGCTCTGAAAGTAGACTGGATGAGTGTTTGTTTGAGGGTTGGAATGCGTACACCTGTGATGTTACTAGAGAAGCTGGTGTCATATGCGGAGTCGAAGAAGGAGGTATGGTCAGGCCCCTGACACTTTATCCCCATATATTTTATAGCTCATTCTCAAAAGTCGCTTGTTTCTTCTCTGATCACGTAATCAGTGGTCCCAATTAACGAGGACACACAAAGAATAATCCTTCTCAAATATCAATAAATCCTGACGATACCAAAAGAAATCGTCCTTGATGCGTGTTATGCTTAATTCGGGTACAACGTGTGCACCATTCTTAATCGTGTGTCCTCATTTTTGTCCACATCAAAGTGGGACGTAGACTAATTTTGAAAACAGTGTCATTTCTGTTACTCTGTGGTATGGTATTTTTACTTCACACAGAAATGGTGTAGTATTTATGCTTGAACATTAATCCACCAACAGGTACACATTTTTAACAATGTAGTATCTGCTTTGTTTTTCAGCTCTACGATTAGTTGCTGGTAAAAATCAATTTGAAGGTAGAATTGAAATTTACCATGAAGAAGTGTGGGGTACCATTTGTGACGCTATGTGGGGCATCACTGACGCTGACGTTGCCTGTCATCAACTGGGATATTCAAGCGCCGTCATTGTCTATCACGGTGCATATTTTGGAGAAGGTTCGGGTCCCGTGTTACTGGATTATGTCAGTTGCTATGGATACGAAACAAGACTGGATGAGTGTCCGAGTGGAAATTGGTACGACACAGATTGTGATCATACGCGAGATGCTGGTGTCAAATGTAAGTAATTTCTAATTGTCTTGATGATGATGATGATGATGAAAAAAATCTAAAATCTTCATTGGTGGAGTCGTCTGCTTGAGTTCATGGTTTTATTATTATTGACGTCCTATATGCATAGAATAAAGGTAATTCACTTGAATGAATATTGCTTTTATGCTGTGCTTGAAATCTTGGTATATCACTTTATAGGTGTGAAACTGCACTGATCTGAATTGCATTATATATCCACGTTTTATTATATGTATATATTCCGTTTATTATGAGAAATAAATACGCCATTATTGTTTGCCTACATCATATAAAACATAGTCCATCCAGATGGACCTTGTAATCGCGCCTACGGCGCTCGCTTGTGAGGTCCATCTAGATGGACTAATAATAAAAAGTTGGACCTTGCAAGCGAACGCGCTTGTGGGGTCCATCTAGATGGACTAATAATACAT
>JXSR01S074063.1:64526-79097 GCA_000969725.1 Ophiothrix spiculata | reverse complement strand
GCTCGCTTATTTTTAATATATATGTTTGTTTCCCAATCTTGCGTTTGTATTGGCACACCCTGTGTAACACAGATCAGGGAACTGGGAGTAGGCCCTGCACACTTATACTAGTTATTGGAGTAGGGGCTGCAGCCTAACAGCTTGGAACAGGGCGCTCAATAGCTTATATTTCCTTTTTTACAGTCAAGTTTCCGTGATGCATTTGAAAAAGCTCAGGAGAACTGTTACCTGGTATGCATACCACAGTCAGCCTCCTTAGTTGGAGTCAACATCAGCCAGGCATTTGTTGGTAAGTGTCCAAGAATCTAATATATATGTGACCCGTCATATCGAAAGGTACCTTAAGGTCGACATAGTGAATTACGATGAATTACGAGATACGGGTCATTGAAGCTTAGCATCTAGTCAAAAATCATGTCCAAGGTTGAATTTCTAAAATCAGAAACATTACCTTTGAAGTTTATTCTATCATACAATTAAAATCAGGTTCCAACATCCAAAACATAAGACAAATGTTTTTAAAAATGGAGATAAAAATCCTTTCTCTATTCAAATTTTACCAGTACAGAAACTTTAAACTCGATTTTCTCAGAACTATAGTTTTCTGAATCAGTTCGATGCCTTTTATCAATTTGGATGTAACTTTGCAATCAAACATCCAATAACCAAAAGCAAGATGTCATTTTAAAGCTTTTAAATATAATATTTCAGATGAGACCAACAAAAATCAATTTTCATTTTGGGACCCTTAAGGTAGACTGACTCCGCGGCCGCCAAATAGCTGAGGGCGTCATACTTCCGGTTCCGATCAATCATTATCAAAACACAACACCGCATGTGGCACCTCAAATCGAGTTGAGGAAAACTCAACTTTCCATTGCGTTTTCATGTTATCGGCTGCTGCAGTCCGTTTGCGTTTTGAGTGTGAATTCATTTGCGGTGCCATTTGCAATGAACATTATTTGAAATTATTGGAAAAGCACCGCATTGCGTTTTATGTATGAATTCAGCTTAACAGCCTGCTGTAACCAGCATGCAGAGAAATTCTGCAATTTGAATGCACTAAAACTGCTAGGTTTTTGTCTACATGTGCTCCAAATTAAGAACCGTGCGTGCAAGTACAAAAGGATGTGACCACCCCTTTACCTTTCAGCTTGGAGCAAACAATGAAAGTTTGTATTGTCTCCCTATTAAGCGATTGTTGGTTGACCCTCCTGTAAAGGTCCTCTTGGTTTCTTTTCTTTTCAGAAACTCACCTTCTGAAGCCGTCTCCCATGTTAAAAGAGTAAGTTTAAAATCAGGCACAGTAAAGTAAAAAGCACTCGTTTTGTATCTGGCACTTGTTTTGGTACTCATTTTACCACTTGTTTTGGTACTAGTTTTGGAACATGAGTAATAAAACAAGTGCTTTAGTGGTTTTAAAAAGGAGTGCCAGTTCCAAAACGAGTGCGTTTTACTTTACAGTGAGGGGTTCTCAATAGTTTTCTTCAATAGGCGTGCTTGTTGTTTAATCTTCCGGGGGGACCACACAGAATATGTGTTGTAATCACCAAGCAGAAATCAAGGGGAAAGGGTCCTTTTTCACACAATAGCTAGGTTGCGCAAACTTCCGTTCGGTCAAACCAAACGGAAAACAGCCTCATAATCTCTTGTTATTCATGAATATTCGCAAGGGTAACTCATGAATAACAAAAGAATTTACGTTCGGTTTGACCGAACGAAAGTTTGCGCAACCTAGCTATTGTCAAGATCTCACCCTCTGGACAGACCATGAATAGGGTAGCAATTTCATGCATTTTTAGAAAAAAGGGTGTATTTTTCAACAGTCGTACTGTTACTACTCAGCATTTAGGGTATGATTTTCAAAGATACAGCACCTTTGTTTTTGGCGGACATTTTATTTTGATTCGCCCGTGTCATAATACGAAATATGTATAGAGTAAATAGATATTAACTATCTAATAATTTTAAAACATGAAAAAAATTGATTTTTCAATATACACTACCTTTTATAAAATGACATTTTACATAATAGAAGTCAATGGGCAAGTGATAATAGGCGCTATAACCCTCTATTTTTAGCCATTTATAGACTTATTTTTGCCGAACAAAAGCACATTTTTTTTGATTTCATGAAATTTACAGCATACTTTGCCCATGCAGATACTTTGTTTCATTTTATGACTCAGGCTAGTTTATTAAATGTCCTGTATTTACCTGCTTTAAAAACAAGGGTGACAGAAAATCAAGTAAATGGGTTTATGAGCTATGTTCTAATATTTTGGAGACTTTTTTGCCCGGGGGGCACTCCCATATATTTGCAAGCGTCATGCTCCTGTCGATAGACCCCCCCTTTTTTGCTCCGCTGTCACCCAATGACCCCCCTTTTCACTGAGCTGTCACCCAATGACTCCCTATTATTTTGAAAGTCTACCTTATGGTGACTCTCATCAATTGCCCTAATTTTTCGAGAACCTACACCGAATGTTGATTTTTCGAAAAATTTTACGAAAATTTTGAAGATTTGACAGCGATTTCGTAAATGTCAAAATTAGGCTTATTTTATTCAAAAACTGACATCGAATGACCCTGTTTTTCGCTTTTGCCAACAAATCGATCAGAATGACCCAGTTTTTTGACCCTCTACACCGAATGACCCCCTATTTTTCAATGTATTTCTCATCTATTGCCCCTACATTTCGAAAGCCGGTAGGAGCAGGTACGTCACTTTCATATTTGAGTGCCCCCCCCCCTGGGCTTTTTTGTCCTTTTTAATCTGTGATATGAAGGCAGTTCTCGCTAGCTCAGTCGGTTAGTTCTCAGACTGTTAAATATAAGATATCAATCGTTCCAAGTTCGAGTCCAGCTGGAGCTGGGTGTGCGAAAACTGTATATATTCTATGAGGGTGTGAATTGCTCAAGCTAGGGTTGCGCCAACATGTAGGCCGCAGTAAGCCCTTTGACTCCAGGGAGTCCAGGTAGTGATGTAACCCAATGATTAGAACTGCTCTGTAAAGTGTGCTGAGGCCGTGTGGAATTACAAGTCAGGGGACCGCATAGTGCACTATAAATCACCTGCATTTTTAAAAATGGAATTTGTAACCCCCAGTTTAGCATTCAAGATACCCATGTTTAGGGTCTGATCTGGAAAGGGTTGCCTGGTGATGACAATATGTGAAAGTATGTTAGTTACCCCCCCCCCCCCCCCCCCCACACACACACACACACACCCATATCCCCGGGGCTAATCTTCCTGGCCAGATAGACCAATTGGCGTCTTGGTTTTTGTCATGAGGGATGACTGTTGTGGTGTGGTGATCAGCGACAGTGTACATTTTGACCCATATCCAGAAGGTATAAAGTAAATGCAAATGTTCTTTCAATTTTGGCAAAACCAATAACTAAAACTTACTATTTTTAGCTGACAGTTTGCATTTGTATCTACCAAACCTGATGAATCTATTCAGTGAGGTATAAAGTAAACTTCATTTTTGAACTTCAAATTATTCAATTTAGTGGATACTTTTAATACAATATTACAAAATATGGTAATTTCTAAAATGAAGCATTTAAAGGAAATGAAATTAAACGAACAAAATGTAGTGACCATTTTTCACATTGATTTTTTTTCCATAGCAGTAGCATGATATATACTCGCAGGCCTGACAGTCGCCAGTTGAGAATGATTGTTTTAGATATAAGGGTTCCCTCCAGAGGTTGATTTAAGACTTTCTGATAATGAATGAACTATATGGAATGTTCAACGAGGTCAAATTACCACTGCTACAGATTTGTATGTGGAGAGATAGAAAATTTCTTGCTAAACCAAACTGTATTATAGGTGTGAAAACATCAAGCTCCCAGAGATTTGTTTACATATTCATAGAGCTTAAGTATGACCTTTCTCAAGGTAATTTTAATTTACTGTCCACTTTACTATTAGATTGGCTGCACCAGGTTGATAACAAGCCTTTCAGTGTACCGTACATGTCAATGGGAAATTATTCATACTGTGAGTTGTTTTGAGCTATAGATTTCAAATTATGAATGGCATTATGGGAAGTATACTTAGCACAACATTATGATTTTTCCTAATTTACAATTCCTATTTGCTTTGATTCTGCAGTCATTATGTCAGTACAGACAGTGGCTGTACTAAGACCATCATTCTGGATGACGATATCATTTTGACAACCGAGGGGTTCAGGAATCCGGGTCGAGTCAGGGTGGTATCTGAGGAACTAGGATATAATAAGGTAAGGACTCTTATTAGAAGGATCCTGCAGGATTCCTTGCTCAGTGAGTGCTCCCAGATTAGACCCAAGAAGGAACAGTCCCTAACAGCAATGACTCAGTGTGTACCCATGCTTTTAAAGTAGTTTGAATTTAGAAGTCAATCACTTCTGTTCATAGATCCCGTCTAAAGACACACCCATGAGTCCAAGGTAATGAGAGATGTATGACAAAAAAGCAACATCAACATCTAATCTAAACTAATAATCTGAAACTAATTACCACAAAAAAATGATGAAAGTTCATGCAAAGAAGTTCATACAAAAGGCAGAGAAAGCAATTTATTACATGTGTTCTCTGCCATCAGAAGTTAATTAAAATCAGTCTCATGACTCTCATTCATGATTTCCTCCCGTGAACGATGCAGAGCAAAGCAAAGCCTTCTAGTTGTGCTCTCAATCCAGCATGCAACTTCTCGGCTGAGTTGGGAGCACATTCTGGAAAGTCAATAAATCATATAGAATCCAACACAGCCACACTCAGTGAAGCAGTTAAAAATCAATAAGGAGTGCTCCCTTTATGAATGGGCTCTTAATGAGACAGGATTTTAAAGTAGAGAGAACAAAAGATTTTTGGAGCGCTTCTTCCTGCAGGATACGCCGGGGAAGTAGTGACGTCTCATTTATGATAATTAGCCCAACACGTGCGATCTGGTTCCCAACAAATGATTATGTCCACTGATCATGCGTATTAATAGAATAGGCGTACGTAAACATACAAATCAGACTAATTTTTCTCGGTTGGAAAACAAAAATAACAACAGGGGTCCCGTCCTGGATTGTGATCAAAACCTTCAGCATAACAGGTCTGCATGTTTTCCGTTATTTTTGTTATGGTATCAAATAGGAGTCTAACTTTTTTCCCCATAGACTTAACGTGCACGTGTGGCAAAACGCACGTGTTGGGTGATTTACATAAATTATGACGTCACTACTTCCTCGGAGTATTCCTGGGTACCAAATTATGATAATGGCCCTAAAATGGTTTCTTGTGGTTACAGAGCTTAAAATTACTGAGGACATCAAATGATTTGCTCCAGAGAGACATTATCATGAATAAAACCATAAAACCAAAAAAAAATTGTTGTTTTGCCCTCAGCGACCGA
This sequence comes from Ophiothrix spiculata, assembly GCA_000969725.1. Taxonomy (NCBI): domain Eukaryota; kingdom Metazoa; phylum Echinodermata; class Ophiuroidea; order Amphilepidida; family Ophiotrichidae; genus Ophiothrix; species Ophiothrix spiculata. Next base: position 73,699 of record JXSR01S074063.1, on the reverse strand, counting down.
CCCTATTCAAATTTTAAAAAAAAAATAGGGTCGGGAAAGCACCCAATTCTGCTCAGATTGGTTGTTTTTGAGAAAATATTTTGAAAATGCACCCAAATTTCATAACTTAGGTGCTTTTTAAAAAAAATATTTAAACAAAAATATTTTCCGACCGACCAACTCATTTTTTCAGAAATTCCATTTAGGGCAACACAACAAAAAAAATTCTTGGCCTAAGAGTAGGCCAAATTCTGTGTTTCAAATTTGTTTGAATGCTGCATTGTTTGATTTAAGGATTGTGTGATGAGTTGAGCTCTAGTCTTAATGACACATTTATATAAGGCTGGGGTAGACCTTAAAATGGCATATACCGTTTTTGTACTCTAACTCTTAAACTAATTGCATAATACATATAAAAGTATACATTTATTTATAAGTTGGTTTTTACTTTGAAAATATTGGTGATATTGGTTTTTGACCAAAAATGACGATTTTGGCAAAAAATGCTAAAAAACATATCTTTTGCCTCATTTTTTTCAGCAATACAAACCATTTAAAATGTTAATTGTGGAAAAACCATTAGAAGGTGCTATGAAGGTGAGTTATTAATAAAAAAAAAAGAAGAGTCCGATGTCTTGGAATATCCAACCTAATTGTAGTTGATATTTAATACTGTGACACTCCTTGCATATAAGAGCGCTATCACTGCATGCATTTGATCTTATGAGCATCCATAAGCACATGCAAGAAGTAAGCTACTATACAGAGAATGCAAAAGATGGTTTATGGAAATGCATGTTTGACCCCCATGGCTACCATAATTGACCAGTACATAGGTATGAATTTATTTTATGTCAGGTGGTTCATTTGACCTGAAAAATAATTGTCACCGGACATGATTTGACAGGCCAGCCAAAAACATTGTTTTGTTATGTGTGGTCTACTTTACTTTATAATTTTATAACGACTAAATTATGTGAAGAAGAAAATACAATGGGAGATTTTTTGTATCCCATTGTTTTCAAAGTTAAAAGATTGTCATACCAATTATTATTACTGATTAACAATACTGATGGGATTTGCTCTAAGTGTAGCATTTTAATTCAGAAGTTGGTTATGATAAAAATCAATATTGAATTTGTGGACATGCGACTAATTGTCAGTGATCAAGTCAAATTTGATACTATTTATTGTTTTATTATTATTTGTTGAGGTCATAGTCATTTGGCTGTTTCAAAACAATTTTGTCCAAGTTTGCTTTCAATATAGGCTTAAAAAAGGAGTCGCATTCATCATTACCAATGTCACGGTTTTTCTGCCCAATTGGGCTACTTTGAATTGAACCTTGCCGTGAGTAATATTTGTCCAGCGCGGGTGGCTTAAAATTGGGCTACAATTGTCCCTATCTGTCTGGATGAAGCACTGGCTACATGTTCGAACCAGATTTCTCTGTCGTGTATGATATATTGGATCTCTTGTAGATCTAAGTTGAGATCACTCTTGATGGTGTCAGTGTACTGAAGGGGACTTTTGCCTCTGTTTGATTTCCCACCCGGGGGAGTCCAGAAAATCTAATGGGAGTCCAGAAAATCTAATGGGAGATGGGTTGGTCAGTTGTGCGGATGCAGTGTCCAGCAAAACATAAACGGCATTGCCTGATTGTTGAAAATATTGGAGGGATATATTGATATTACCATGCATACCGTAATGAAGAAGAAATCTCTAATGGGAGATGGGTTGGTCAGTTGTGCGGATGCAGTGTCCAGCAAAACATAAACGGCATTGCCTGATTGTTGAAAATATTGGAGGGATATATTGATATTACCATGCATACCGTAATGAAGAAGAAAATGGATTTAAACCCAAACCTTCGCACAGACTTGTGAAGAATTTGTTGTCATACCCTGAACAAGGACAAACTTCAAATTGAATTGAAATCAAACCCTTTACATACGAATGGCTACCAAAAACATGACGAGATAATTGTTTTAACAGATAAGAATTAGTCGCGGATCTATAGTACTAATATGATCTGAACTTTACGGGGGCGGAGAGTGTGTTTTTCAGCTTTTATAACAAAAAAAATTACCAAATTAGGCTGATTTTGCCAATTTTACAGGGGGCGTCTGCCCCTTCCGCTCCCCCCTGGATCCGCGGGTAAGAATAATATACATTGGATTTTCTCTTTACCCCTAGGAACGATACATGGTGTCAAAAATACACCAATTTTCCGTAAAGAAAAATTAATGAATTTGTTAACCTTAACAACAAGGGCCTGTGTGGGTCCTAGTTGCAGCCCTAAAATCCACCCTTATTCCTGCTTTTGTTCATGAGCATGCTCACAAGTTGTATCAGGAGTGACCTCCTGGGGCAGTTTATATGCTATTTTGGCTTCTGTTTTAATATATTTTTTTGTCTTCAAACAGGGTCGTAGGGGTTCTGCAGGTTTATCGGATGATTTCCTTACACCCCGGATTGGATACCAAGAGTAAGTGTATATAGATTTGCGTAACTTAGGAGAAAACTTTATTTTTCCAGTTATTTCATCTGAACAGTACTGTAATTTAAACTGAGGTTATAAAATGTAGGTCAGGTAGGACTAGAGGACCACTACAGCCATTACGGTTTGACAGTTCTTCCTATACAACCAATACATTCTCATGTATTTTTTTGCTATTTGCCATCCCTTTTTTGTTGGATCACTCATCGTTAATAATATTAATGAGTATCTACTTGAGTGTTTGTTGATTCAAAAAATCAAAATGTGTACTTTGATCATGCATTTGTTAATTTTAGGTGATTGTTTACATAAAAATTATCATGAATTTTCACAAGTTTATGTTTGGTAAACTCCTTGACTAACAAGATGGTTCGCGAACCAGTAGTCTCGCCTGCGTATCAACCGCCTACTTAATCATTCAGTTGTGGAGTGGAGTAGGATAGGGTAGGAGTGACGTTGGGTCAAGTACTTTCTATGGTATTAGTTTAATCCATGTGGGGTCAGGTGACCTTGACCTCATGTCAACTTTTTGAACAATATTGGAAATTTGACCTCAGATAAGGTGTGAAAGAGCACATTTTTCATGATGCGAGTTGTTCAAAATGAGACTACAAAAAATTGGCAAAATTAACCATTGAGTCAATGGAGCCCAGTAAGTCCATATTCATGTTAATCATATGGACTTACAAGTTAGTCTAGGTAGGACTGATTATTGTAAAAATGTTTTCTATGTTATATCAAAGTTGCCACTGGTTTTAAAGGAAAATCTGGCTGAGCAGCAATAATTCTAAAACATTATATTGATTTTGTTTATTTTTTCCAGAAATAAAAAGTTTCTGAATCTGTTTCCGGAGAATCGGCAGCATATAGCAAGGCTAGATGAGACCATTAGGCAATTCAATAAGACTTATATGATGGTGACTGGATATCTAGATGCTGCTGCTGCCAAATTGAAACAAATATGGGAGACTCATGCTGAGGTGAGTTATGCATAGGTCAACTGAAACCCAGGCCATGGGGTTACATGCTGCTGCAGCCAAATGAAACAAATGTGGCAGACTCATGCTGAGGTGAGTTATGCATAGGTCAATTGAAACCCAGGCCATGGGGTTACATGCTGCTGCGGCCAATTTGAAACAATATGGCAGACTCATACTGAGGTGAGTTATGCATAGGTCAACTGAAACCCCGGTCATGGGGTTACATGCTGCTGTGGCCAAATTGAAACAAATATGGCAGACTCATGCTGAGGTGAGATGCATAGGTCAACTGAAACCCAGGCCATGGGGTTACATGCTGCTGCGGCAAAACTGAAGCAAATATTGCAGACTCATGCTGATGTGAGTTATGCATAGGTCAATTGAAACCCAGGCCATGGGGTTACATGCTGCTGTGGCCAGATTGAAGCAAATGTGGCAGACTCATACTGAGGTGAGTTATGCATAGGTCAACTGAAACCTAGGCCATGGGTTACATGCTGCTGTGGCCAAATTGAAACAATATGGCAGACTCATGCTGAGGTGAGTTATGCATAGGTCAATTGAAACCCAGGCCATGGGGTTACATGCTGCTGTGGCCAGATTGAAGCAAATATGGCAGACTCATGCTGAGGTGAGTAATGCATAGGTCGACTGAAACCCAGGTCACGGGGTTACATGCTGCTGTGGCCAAATTGAAACAAATATGGCAGACTCATGCATAGGTCAACTGAAACCCAGGCCATGGGGGCCATGGAGTTACATGCTGTTTTGGCCAAATTGAAGCAGATATGGCAGACTCATGCTGAGGTGAGTTATGCATTAGTCAATTGAAACCTAGGCCAGGGTGTAAAATACTGCAAATTGAAAAAAATATTGGAGATAAACCCTAATCTTGCACATGTAAAAACTGTTTAAGTCCGAATACGTTACACCAAAATTTCTGGTTTTTCCTGGGATTTGAACTGCTGACCCCCGGTATCCCGATCCAATGGCCAACTATGCCAAGCCACCGAGTGTGGCCTGCCTTGGCAGCAATTTCATGCCCACTTATATCCGCCGTCTTTGACGTATTCGATGTTTGGCTATTTCTTGATTTCTGCCTGTAGTATTTTGTTGTTCATAGAGGAGAGTAAGGGTTAATACTAATATGTGTTATGCTACTTTAACAAATATGGAAGATCCATACTGAGTTGAGTTATGCACTACTCAATTGAAACACAGACCCTGGGGATTAATATGCTGTTGCAGTTAAATTGAATCAAATATTGGAGATTAATATTGAAAGAAGTATGCACCATTCATCTGGAACAAAAGTATTTCTCTAGTGCTGTAAAAAAAGTTCCTGTTCAGGAGGTGTGAGAATCCCATCACAATAGTTACAATAGCAAAGTCTGGCCAAATCGCATGGAACGAGAGATAACACTACGCATGCAAAATGTTGTGGTACATGTACATATTGGTATAGGATGAAGTTAATATTTTGACTTGTAATGTTGTTTTTGTATTTATCCAGGAAATTCTAGACAATAATAACTATGTAAAGCGCCAATCAGATACTAGGCTAGAAGAAGCTATATCTTTATCGGTTGAAAGGTAAGGAATTTTTCAACAATTGTGGTCTAGTGGTCGATTTCACTAAACAATTGCGGTGCATTGTAGCTGTGATTTGTTCAGTCCGCAGCTAGACTGCATTTCAACAAAGACGTAAAAACCCATCGCAAGCGTGCGATGCATTGCAAAGTATATGAATATTGCACTGGGAAAATTTGAATACATTGCAACGTTGCGATGAGTCAAAAGGTGATCGTAAATTTGCGATGAGTTAACGATGCATTCAGTCTTACGATGCGTTAACTATGCATATTAATGTTAGTAAAATTGACCACTGAACTTTTTTAGAACATTGTGTAAATGATAGCAAACACATTTTTTTTATGTTTTGAAGATCTGGAACAGTGCAAGAATTTTTTTAAGGATATGATGCTGTTTTTTTTTTAATTGTTAAATTAACTCTTTTTTAACTTTTGAATTCTGGTACAAGGATTCTGTAAAATTCAAAAATTGTTTAGGCTTAAACTTAAAGGCAGAGTTAACCCACAAGTTAACCCTGTTTATTGGAAAAACAGAATTGTTCTTTTTTGCATTATTTGATGCTTTAACATGTTATCTTAATAAAATGCAGTTTTCATCTAAACTGAAAAACCTTAGAGCACTTTACAGCTTGTGAAAATTTTCAAATTAAAATGAGGAACATGAAAATCTGATAACCTCTCACAAGTTTAGATTTGTTATGAAAAGACCAAGTTTGTGCAATTGTATATAATTGTGACAATACAACAGGAAGCACTTGAAAATGTGTGGTGATGTGACAAATATTTCCCCATGATCAACATTTAGTGCAGTTATAAAATATACCACTTTGAGAGAAATTTAAAATGAAATTATTAACAGTATTTTTAACAGTTAAGTTTCTCCGTTCGCGGGTCTTTTTGGAGAATGACGCTTGTTGCTATTGTGGTTTGCGTGAAAGTCACACATATTTGCAGCGTGTGATTAGTCTAATTCCAGTGCTTGTGAAGCGCCGGAGATCGCGGTGTTATGCTTGAGTTAAATGATGCAGTACGCAGGGAAACTTAATAAATAAAAATACTATATGAAGAATTATTTTTTTAAATATTTTTGCACGATGAGATCAAGTTTGCGTCAAATTCTGAATGAGAATATCTACAGAAATGAGAAAGTTTATTTTGAACTTCATTACTGTATATATTTCTGATTAAGTTTTACGTCAAAGTTTAATCCCATCTTCTTTTGTCATATAATTCCAGCTATATCATGGGAGGAGTGCATTCCAAAGTGATCAATACAGTAACGGCACAGTGTTCCAGACAAGATAAGCTTCTATCAGAGAAAGTCGAGCAACTTGAAGGTGTCACTGGTGAGCAACTTGGTCTCAAGGATGAGTTTTGCTGCCCTGTACCAGCTGCTGTAAGTCACTAAATTGTCTGTCAACCCCCACTACAAAGTATAAATGTACAATATATTGTCGGCCACATCACATACTGTTCTATTTGATGAAAGATGTATTTCGAAGAAATTGCATGTGAAAATTCTTATGTAGACTTTGAAAACTAGCCTTTGCACTAAAAGTTTTTATCTGATACACATCCTTTTCAAATAAGTTTTTATTATGTTTAATTTCAAATAAAAATACTTCTTGTAACCCTATGTAAAATAGTTTTGAACTTATAGAACTCTATATGAAATGCTTTTTTATATATGAGTGCATGGTGCTCTAAAATGGCAAAATGAGCAGAAAGTCACGATTGAAGATTTTGAATAAATTGCTACTAAAGTAAAATTATGATGAAAAGATCAAATTTTGTTTTTTGACATAAAACACATCAATCATAAGTGTTAAACAAAACCCCGAATTCAGTAGTGATCAGGGTGGTAATGATTTTGCCAGAGCACCATAGTGATCTCCTCGTACAGTAATTGAACATGTCAAACAGAGCTATTTGCTCTAGATCTGTGTTTGAAAAGTTTTTCATCGCAAAGTTCAAATAGCACACCAAATATATCTGTTACGTGACGCATTGTTTACCCTATTCTTATGTATGTGATTTTGACAAATAGATCCTCATGTGAAATGCTAAATTTGCAAAATCAACAAATAGACCAGAATCAATGTTATATTGCTCAATTTTTAGGCAATGTTGATGTCTATAACTTGCTACACCCACTTTTTCACAGAAAAGTATCAAATATCAAATAGAACAGAATGTGATGCGACTGACGATATATACTCAAGTCTTCCCACATTATTGTTGCAAATGCTTGATTATGTTGTCAAATGCATTCCCAGTTGTGAGACAGTAAGCGGCAAGAAACTATAGGTAAAAAAATTATTGGACAGTTTAAACATAAATTCAGAGGCAATAGGCAATCAGGGCCCCATTGTTTGTAAATGCAACCTTACCATAGATTTTTGTTTAAATTGTCCAATAAATTATTGTTTGGCCTATAGAGCATTTATGTAGCAACTTGATTCTTTTTTTTTAGGTGGTTTTCATAGATTCATATATATATACGAGGGGGTATCAAATAGTTTTAAAAGATCACCTAGTACAAATAAAGCCATGGAACATAATTTTATTATGCCATCCTTACAACATCTTTACATAGATACTGTCTTTCTTAATTAGGCCTAAAAAATATGTTTGTTTGCCCTCCCCCACCGACCCTAAAATGCCAAAAATTTGGGTCGGGTATTTTTAGGTTTTTTTTCTTCAAACACCTAAAATATGAAATCTCAATATTTTTGACTAAAAATGTAAAATTCAGCAGAATAAAGTCACATTTAGTAGTATAAAATGCATATTTACTCTAAGTAATGACCCACAATCTTTGATGAAGCCCTGTATTGCTTGGTATTCATGATAAAATCCATGGAATGAGATCATTCTTTAAAATATATGTGCAGAGTAAAAAAAAAAAGATCAACCGACCGACCGACCAAAAATTTTAATTTTTCCATTGGAGGGCAAACAATCAATTTATTTTTTTGAGACTTAATCACATATGTAAAAGTGTGTACTGTATGAAGATAAGTAGAAACAAGAAAGTCATGTTGACTTCTTTGATGTCAAAAAGTAAATAAACATAAAAATTCTCTAAATAAAACATCATTTTTGCTTCATTTTGATATAGTTTCTATAATTTTTTTCAGACTGGGATAACAATATGTTTGTGGTTAATTTCAGGTAGTAGAACTGGCCAGACTAGATGGAATTAATAATCCACATGAAAAGTTGCTGTGTTTGAAATCCACTCTGGTAAGTACACCAAGAGAACCCGGGGGGGGGGGCTCATATATGAAAGTGACGTATGAATGCCACCCCGCACCACAGAAGTAGGGGTCTTTCGAGGACAAAATTGGGTTAGAAAAAAGGGGGGTTCTTGCCGTGACAAAGTGCATAAATATGGTTGTCTTTTTGAAAAGCCCTACTTTTTTCCATGTCCAGGTCTTTCCAGGTCAAAGTTGCCAAAAACTTGAAAAATGTCTGCAAATTTAGCAAAATTTTCAAGAAGTCGCATCAAATTTAATAAATAAAAATAATGTGTGCTGACTTTTCCCCATAGCTGAATAAGTGTTACAGTAAGTAATTCTAAAGTAATAATTGTTTTCCTATATAGGAAAGGTAAATTTAACTAAAATGGTTGCTCTACTTTTAGTGAGGAATAAAACACATGTCTTATATCGCACACAACTCCAAAATAAGACGCTGGTAACGGATAATCAATCTTTACACTTGATTGGTCGTTGTCCTGATGCTATTTATTTTGAGCATCAAACACATATCATACATAAGGCATAGCGATGGCGCCAAGGAAATTTTATAGGGGAATCTGGACTCGCCGCCATCTTGTGTCATTCATAGAGCCAAGTTATTGTACTTCCGGATATATTCGGATTTTGGCCCAATATCCAGGCAGATCGCGTAAATCTTCACTTGAGGCACTTACGGCATGTGTATTTTGTTTTACGGGCAAACCGTGTCTGCGTTTCAAATAACATGTATTGGCTTGCTCTGGTCAAATTATGCCAATTTTCCAACTAATCCATTTTGAAGACTCTCAAAGTCTAGCACTCAGAGACATAAAATGTCGGAGGTACAATAACTCACCCCCGGGGGGGGGGGGGGGGGGGG
>JXSR01S074063.1:50240-64126 GCA_000969725.1 Ophiothrix spiculata | reverse complement strand
CCCCCCGACAATCCAAGATGACTGCTATCCCACAGGATGTACACGGCAGTCAGATTAAAATGCCGGCAAGTCCAGATTCCCCTATATGAGTTCCTTGGATGGTGCACATTTCTTGGGATGCGTAGTTAAATGCGGTGTGTCATGTAGATGTTGCGCATAAACATCACCATTTTGTCAACATGAGAAATCAAGGTGTGTAATTCTACTGATCACCATTTTGACTAATCATGATTAGTCGTTACCTGCGGTAATCAGCAGACTGAGCTACAGTGAAACGACAAGACCAAGGGTGCCAGCATAGTACTTTCTAACTAATGGAAATCACTCACTCACTCACTAAGGCGACCTCGGTTGGACTCCTATGATGGCTCTCCAGGTTCCTCTTTCAGTCATGGTAGTAGTAAGTTCTTCCCTTGTTAGGCCAGTGTCCTTCATCAGAGTGTCCAAGTAGGTAGTGGCAGGACGTCCTGGTTTCTTGTGTCCATAATGATTTCTGAGACTATTTCAGCTCTAGCTCTTTAGCAATGTCCAGCAAACCTGAGTCGCCTTTCTCGGATTGTCTTTGAGATCTCCATATAGTTGTTTGTGGGGGATCTTGTCTTTCCAGCTTACATTGAAAACAGATCGTAATATCCTGGTATAACAGCCATCAAGGATGGAAATATGTAATATAAATGCAGAATGTTTAATCTAAGGCCTTGTATCCGTTTGCTGTACCCATATGGGTGGCCGTGTGCCCTTGTCTCGTTTTCCATTGTTTGTAATTGTGCCGCACAACACAGACAATGAAGATTGTTCTGCTTAGTGATCATATCAGTGGTCTTGGTACCGCAGACATTCCTATGACCTGGTGCTCACCAAGTATGAACATAATGATTGTTGGTGCTGCTAAGTCATATAGGAATCATCTGTTGGCACCAGGTCAACAGTATGATCACGAAGCAGAACGAAGTTTATTGTCCGTGTAGCGCCGCACAATTACTTCCAATGGAAAACAAGCAAGGGCACACTTCATAAGGGAACAGCCAATGGATACAGGGCCTGAGGGACCCCTTCAAAACTCAGTTGACAGTTGTCTGCCGGTTCTGGTTAGGTTTGGGTGGTTGGATATTGTTGATTCCAGTTGAACTGATCAGAACTGCCCAGAAGCAGCAGACAACCGTGGGTTGAGTTTTGAAGGAGCCCCTAAATATAGTATGATAACCATGAAAAGTCACCTTTTTAATGTCTTTGCCAACAGGATAATGTTACCAAAGAAGTGAATGATCACTTGAAAAGTGATGCTGTTCCAGGTCTAGATGCCTCTGCTAGCTCATCAGTCCTAACATCAGACGAACTCATTCCACTTCTGGTATGTAACATCAGAATACATATCGTCGGTCACATCACATACCGTTCTATGTCATTTTTGAAAAAAAAAAATTTTGAGAAAATTGGCACATATTAATATACTGACGAGTTCTTTATATCTACTTGGTTACAGACATTAATTTGGCTTAAATAATAAGATATAATTATTTAATTTTGGTCTATATGTGTTTTATATGAATTTAGTATTTCACATACAGCGCTATATCAAAGTTATGTGCATTTGAATGGGAAAGAAAGCGCATCACATACTGGTTCATATATGTGTTCTATATAAACTGTGCTGTATAAAAAGGCATATAAATTTCCTATACTAATTTGCCGAACAGTTAAAAATAAATGTTTTCACATACTGATCTATAACTTTGATATCAAAATAAATAATTTTGTCACCTTTCATTTTGATAAATGTTGCATTTATTTAAATAAATGAGATGTTTCATACATTATTCAACAACATTCGAGTCAATTTTTCACCACAAAATGGATCAAGAGCTCTCTTTCATTGGAAAGAATTTCAAATGCAACTTTTGCTATATGGCTTGGTATGTGATGCGACCGGCAATGTAACCCTTGAGAAAACCTACTGGAGATTATAATTAAGCTAAAAACAAAGTTCAAGTAAAATGTTCACACATAGTTAAAATAATGGAGAAGCAAGTTAACATATGGAAGGGGCGTAGCAATAGGGAGGGTGGCCTGGATGGACAAAGTCCAGGGGTCCCGCAAAGGGGAAAAAGGAGACGGAAAAGAAGAAAAGAAGAAGAAGAAAACAACAACAGAAAAGTGTTATCAAATTTGGAATTATAAATTTAAAACTGCATGTAGGCCTGTGCTATGTGGTAAAATGGACCCATGTGCCTTAAAATCATATGTAGTTATAGTTTGGACATTTGACCCAAATGTAAACAAACATAAATGAAGTGAGTGCAGAAAGTTTTACAATGAATTGAAATAAGATAGATAAAAGAAAATGGGACCTATGTATTTTACGCTGTGGTTTGTGTAGGGGGTCGCAAGAAAAATAGAACAACATAAAAATTTGTGTATCTTATACCGCTGATAGAAAGGCTTTCAGTGGTTAGCAGTTTGTCTTGCTTGGATCAATCAATCAATCAATCAATCAATCAATGATACACAGTACTTGCATGACATGCATACCCCATGAAGGAGTCTAACGGCTTTATGTGACTTCCTAACCACGGAGTAAGTAGAATAAAGTTTCTTGATCAAGGAAACAAGGAGACGAAAACTGGATGAGTAAGGTATGATTATTGCCAAGGGCAAAACTAACTGATGGCTTTATAGGCGGCATGAAAAGGTAAACATATTCCTAGGCCAAAGGTGTGACTTTGGATTTTTACAAAGGGAAATTTGTGGGTAGTTATTCAGGAAGAATGACCCATCTGTGACTACTTTTTTCCATTGCCAGTAGCTGTAATTACAAATAGAAGTAGAGTCTGGCCCATTGCTTCGAAAGAGAGATGGGCACTCCGACCTTTGTAAATACAGGCCGTCCCCTTGCCCTTTACCTTACTCATACCCAAGATCAACATGCAAGACAAAATTATATTTTTTGATGTTTCTGAAGGTTTTGATCAAAATTTTCTCAATATTTAGTAATGGGCAGTTATGAGAACATACCCTGTAGATAAAATTCTGAAATATTGTCCAATGCACCTTTAAGGGGTTTTCTCAGAGATGCAAATTCTCCATTGATTTTCTTTAAAATTTAGGATTTGGTAGATGTATTTTTGCTGATAACAAATCTATAATAAAAAATATAGGTCGCCATACTCGTGTTTAAGATACAGGCATTTCAAAAAGTACATATTTTCCCCCAAAATCACCCAATTTACCATACAAAGTATAGGGAATGCTCCAAAAAGTCAATCATTATGTGCTTGTAAAATAATAAATGCACAATTTAATATTTTATTTTTTACACATGTTAAAACACTTTTTGCGCACTTCAAAATAATGAAATAAAGAAATATGGTCACCGTGTTAGTTTTCAAGAAAAATGACAAAAACTGGCATTTTTAAATAGAATTTGATTACTTTGATGGCACATCTGCGTCTGCACAATTTCCCGTGTATATATTACGCAGCTAGGTGGCGCGTGATTAACCAAACACGTTAGTAAAGCATTTACTATTTATGAAAAAAATTGTTATCCCGCAGTCGTAAGCAACTGCAACTCTGAGAAAACCCCTTAATAATGATAACTTTAAACATGGTAATATTATTTCATTGGTACTTTGTTCCTTCACAGGTTATGGTCATTAGTCACGCCAAATGCAGCCATCTAGCAACCAATTTATATTACATGGAGAAATTCCACTGGGTAGCTTCAAAGCATGATGATATGGGGTGAGTGTTATTTTCCATCACAGTGTCATATTTATAACAAGCAAGTTATATTACATGCAGAAAATTGGACTGGCCTGGCCTTGAAATCCTGCCCGACTCTTTTTTTCTTGCAAATATGCAAATTAGGGCAGAATAAAATAATAAAAAAAAGATGTCTACCAACTAACCCATGATTTCATTTTTTAAAGTTGTTTTCCATACAAACAGAGACATAAATCTTTATGCAAGACAAGAAAACAACTACTACAAGTTTGATAACATTAATTTCTTGGTTTAAAATTTGCTAGTGATGGAATATTGTAATTTTTCACAACATGTGTAAGTTCTTTGACTTAATGGTTAGAATGTTGCACTATTTATTTCAGAATAAAGCAGTCTGAATTTCACCTTGCAATGACAGTGGCCCCCTATAGGGAAGTTTTAAAAAAATGACCAACTGCACCTATTTTTTACTACAAACAAAATATTTTTAGGGCTCATATCCAAAATGTTGAACTTGCATTCCTGTGTTTTTGTATTTATTTCAGCTATACATTAGTCACTTTCAAAGCAGCAATGGAATACATGACAAATACAGACTTCTCACATGTCAAAAATAGTAAACACAAACTCAAAAAGGAGGTAAGTGAGAATATCTAAATCCAAATTATGGGGGAAAATAAAATGGTTAAATGGTCCCTATTTTGGGGGCGTGTTGCCCAGCAGAACAGTGCAGGACTCATAATTGGAAGCTTGCGAGTTTCGAGCCGGCTAGCGCCAACATGTTGTGAACCTGGGCAAATCACTTTATCACACTTACCTCATCGACCCAATCGCATTGGGGAGCTGTTTAGGTGGAATATCACAAACTAAGTGCTGATAGGTCTGCGCCTTCTGTCATTGGCTACAGTGTATAGTATAAGGTGAAACGGTTTTGATAATTCCCTTGTTATAGCGTAATAATAATGGCCAGTGCTTTGTATCCACTGGAAAAGGCACAATACTATAAGTGCTAGAAGTATTATTTGAAAGTAAAATTAAAGTGACGACTTAGTCATATGATCAAGATGATGAGAGAAATTTGATAGATGTTTCTTGGTGCAAGATCCTTCACTGCACAATCACGCGACTTCAACAAAGTCTGATAATCAAAGTAGTTCATGGCATGCAATGAGAAATAGTGATACTAGTTTCTGCTACTTATTGTTGATGAGCTTTGTAGCTCTCAGCATATGTGATCTGCTCCCACGAAACCCATACAAAGTCGCCAGAACACTTTTGGAGTTACAGCCTAATACACTTGCCCAATTGCAAAATCAATAGAAAACAAAGAAATTTTCTTGTGACTTTTCATTGACAAAACATTGTGCAATGTCGACAAGTGATATTTCATTTTAAAGCTTGTAATGTCAGCATTATTAATATTAACTAATCAGGAAAAAATATTTTTCCCGACTTTGTCAGTGTTTCGTGGAAGTAGATCACCTATGGCCCATTATTTCTGAGGTCAAAAAATTTACCTCTTTGGTTCACTTATAAAAGCTGGAAAACAGTAATGACTTAGACATATTGTTGAGTACTTCCCCAGCGTTCTCCCTGATGTCCTGTGCTTGTCACAGTTTGAGTTGACATTTTCGTTGGGGATGTCTGTTGAAGATCTCATCTATGATACAACTATACAAATTTGACAATATCCAAAAATTAACAACCATGTCTTGATGCGAGTCAAATTTTATAAAAAAAATTGCTAAAAAGGAATTAGACAATCTCAGCATCATCCCCAATTTGTTCTCAACATTTTGAGATTTTTGCATCATTAGAAGTATTAGCGGTAATAATGACAGCATGCAAAGTTTCATTGTCAAATTCAAACCCTGTATTTCAAAATATTTAGATATTCTTTTATTTCTAATTATCATTGTCGACGAGGATAAATACTACCCCATAGAGTTTGAACGTTTATAGAGAATAGCCTCATACCCAAGGTCAACAAACAAAATGAAATTCTAATTTTTGACTTATCTGAATGTTTTGACCAACATTTTTCCTATGTTTTGTAATTAAGTTTTATTTTCTAACATATTAAGTATTAAGTGTAAATCATCCACAAATAAAATTTCACAATTTTTGTCCAAAGCCTTTAAGTACTAGTTGTCTTCTGCTATACTTTGAACAACACTAAATAGCCGGAAATTATGAGGCTTTTCTTTATCCGCAATTAAGTAAACATAATCTCTCTCACACGCGCAAAGTAGATACTGATGAATAAGTCACATGTACAATGCATGCTGCATCTCATGAGTTGTGCTGTGTTCAGCTATGCACGCACTTATCAGTATCAATTCACAAGTGAAGAGGTCTGCCCATTTGGTGTTGATCAAAGTATATAAGTTGCGGCAGAGCGAGTTGGATGAGTAAGACAAAACCCGGGAAAATTGGCACAACAGGTTTCTGAAAATGTGATTTTGACACAAGAAACTCTTCAACCTGTCACAATAGTTTAAATTGACAGAAGGCCAAAGAAAAAAAGAATTCGAATTTTACCACATCTCTTTTTTTTTTTTTTGGTTTTCAGGAAATTTTTTGCTTTTTCATTTTTTTCTTACATCGAGAGAAAAAGAAAGGAAAAAAAAATAGTGACCTAGAATCGTAATAAAAAAAGATTTCTGGGTGCGCATAGCATTTTTGACTATTAAAAAAAACCCGTAGCATTTAGGGTTTTGGGTCTAAGGAACCTTAGTTCTTTTTTTTTTTTGGCCTAAGTTGAAAAACCTTAGCGGGAACACTGTTGATGACCTTAAAGGAGCATGGTCCGATTGCTTCATTTTTTTTCAAACTTTTTGAAATTTTGGTACCAAAATATTGGTCATATTTTTCTCATGACCCATGTGAAATGTACTGTTTTGGAGATTTGTGTGAAAATGTTCCTAATTATGGTAACCATAATTAATTTATACAGTTACATATAGGCGGCTTTGAAATACAAGGTTGCCCATAGAATCAAAACGGTTTGACCAATTCACCTGAAATTTGAAACTTACACTACTTTAGTGGTCATCTTTCATATGACATTGAAAACTAAATTTTGAAAAATCGGACCAAGCTCCTTTAACATCCGCTATATATTTTGTTATTCAAGATGTCTATTGAAGAACTGATGGCAGCCTCTGAGCAAGTATATTCAAACAGCAATAGTTCACACGGGGAGGAGAGAAGACGCAAGAAGCATCCATCGGGTCACATCGATACTTCGTTACAAATGAAATTAGATAACATCACCCGAATGATGGAATCGAATACGTCACTTACAAGTCCTGTGTCAAGCAGTATGGTACGACCAATATTTTCAGGTAAGTGAACATCATAGTATAGAATTGAGAATGTCTGTTGGAGATTGTAATTGGAACAATACATAAACCAATTATTTGACCCTCTCTTAAATTAAAACACATAATTGCTAGGAAAGAGATTACATGAAATCAACAACTGTGAAGGGACTACGTCAATGTTACAGTTTGTTAATTTGTAGAAGTGTCAAAATGAAGCAAGATAATATATGTGAAGTGTTACAGCAAAAGGTACCTTATTAAGTCAAAGTTGGAAATAGTGATGATCAGGTCCTGGGTCAATTTTCCAATTTCCTCATAAGTACTATTTTTGAAGTATATTCTGTCAGGAAAATTACTTTTAATGTGCAAAAACACATAAAACAAATTCTAAGTGCATGTGCAAATTTGATGATTATTTTGACTAGGTCCATTCCAGCATCAGCATAGCATTCGCGTAAATTCACTGTGTTTTCCGAGTAAGCTTGAGTTTACACTCATTTTGCCGGAGCTTGTTTGACCGTATACCATGTGGTTTTAGTATCATTTTTTTGTGACCTTAGCTTGCCAAATATGGGCTTATTTATTGCTGAATATTCATAACCAAGGCATTATTTACTGTCAACAAATGCACCTTGTGTGCTAGGACCATCAGCTTACTGCTTTAAGAAAAATTGACCCATCCATTTACCAAATCTTCTATATTTTGAGGCAAATTTAATCAAAAATCTCTTTTTCTCTGTCCAAATTTGCTCTATTTTGGCAATTTTTGTTAACATTTTGAGAAGATTTTTCAACAGAATTAACATACCCTTAGACCTAAAAAAAAAAAAAGTTGTTTGATTGGCATTATCCAACCGACCCTTATTTTCTGGTCAAACAAACAAACAAACAAAAAAAGGTAGGAAAAAGCACTAAACTTAATTGGGTTGAGCTCTTTTTGAAAAATTAATGAAAAGACAACCGAACTAGCCTGACATAGGGTGGTTTGGGCTGCCAATTTTAAAAAGGCCTACTTGCCTATAGATCCTAAGTTTTTTTTTCTATGTTACACCAATCAAACAATTATTTTGTTTAGGCCTTACATGGTTTCTTAGGTCCGTATGCACAAAACTGGACTAAAGTTAGTCCGGGACTAAGGGAAATTTGATTTCTTAAGAAATGACACAATTTTTGGAATCTGTGATGATTTATGTCCTTGTTTAACCCTTTCGATCCGATAGAACGACTGAGCGTTTCCAAAGGAGCTTACGAGAGAACGCTCAAGCATTCCAATTCGTATTGAGTGTAAATTAATTCAGTATGGGCTATGTACACTTGTATTGCATTTCAGGATCGAAAGGGTTAAGATTTATATTGAAATTTCTATAATTTGATCATTTTTCTGTTTTGGAACATTGGCTTGCTTTTCCAGAAGAACAAAAAATTGGTTTTAGTCAGGGACTAACTAACTTAGCCCCGGACTAAACCATTTTTTTGTTCTAAAAATAATTTCAATGATCTAAAATAGACTAAAGAATCATAAAATTAAAGTATCAGTATAAATCTTTAACCAAAAACATGAATTATCACTTGTTTTTTTCACAAATGTGTTATTTTTCAATATTTCAAATTTCACCTATTGTTGTTGGATTTGATTCGTGAACGCATGTCTGTAGCAAATACACGGATGTCTGACGCGAGCGTACATTTTCAAGGTTATTTTGTGCGCGTCTACGCTCAAGACTGGGAGTACGCGTTCACAAATTAAATCCAAGAACTGTAGTCCGGGACTAACTTTAGTCCAGTTTTGTGCATACGGACCTTAATGTCCAGACATGTTCCTAAAATATTATTATTATTTGTACTTGTCTCATTTTGATCAGTTGATTAGAATTACAAATAAATTGAAAATTATATATATTTGACAGGTTTTGAAGACAGACAGAATAGAGGAACATCAGCTCCTCCCCCAGATGTCATACCAATAAGGGACCAAAGGTCATCGTCACAAGCAGCTCAACTAGGGTAAGTAGAAAAGGTTATCTATAAAAAAACATCTCAACTAGGTTAATAAGTAGCAAAGGTTATCATTGCAAACAAATTAACTTTAAGTTGTAAAGGTCATCAGTACAAACAGCTCAACTTTGGTAAGTAACAAAGGCATCATCAAAGACAGCTCAACTTTATTAAGTAGCAAAGATCATAATCAAAAATAGCTTAACTTGGATAGCAAAGGTCATCATAAAAAAATAGCTCAACTTTATTTTAATAAAGTTGAGCAAAGGTCATCATAAAAATAGCTCAACTTTATTTTAATAAAGTTGAGCTATTTTTGACCTTGGCTACAGGTCATCATAAAAATAGCTCAACTTTATTTTAATAAAGTTGAGCTATTTTTGACCTTGGCTACCAAGGTCATCATAAAAACAGCTCAACTAGGATAAGTAGCAAAGGTCATCATCAAAAACAGCTCAACTTGGGTAAGTAGAAAAGGTCATCATCAAAACCTCTCAATTTGGGTAAGTAGCAAAGGTCATCGTCACAAGCAGCTCAACTAGGGTAAGTAGAAAAGGTTATCTATAAAAACATCTCAACTAGGTTAATAAGTAGCAAAGGTCATCATTGCAAACAAATTAACTTGGGTAAGTAGTAAATGTCATCAGTACAAACAGCTCAACTTTGGTAAGTAACAAAGGCATCATCAAAGACAGCTCAACTTTATTAAGTAGCAAAGATCATAATCAAAAACAGCTTAACTTGGATAGCAAAGATCATCATCAAAGTTGAGCTATTTTTGACCTTGGCTACTTAAAAGTATTGTAGTATCATAGCGCTTGACATTATTACGCTGTTATTAGGAAATCGTCACAATCATTTTACCTCAACCAGATCGCAATCTTAAGATGCCAACCTATCAGAATTTAGATGGTAATATTCCCCTAACAGATCCCGCTTAGGTCGAAAAAGCAAGGACATTACCCGTTGGCCGTAGTAGGGCTCGAACTCGTGACCTCACGATTCAGAGTCCTGCACTATTCCACTACACCACACGAGCTCCCATTTAGAGTTAAGAGACACACTGCAATATTGATTTTAGATCACTGCCTCGAACTGGTAAATTTAATACACAGTTACGTCTACTAACCAGGCACTGTTTTTACCAGATAGTAAGCTTGGCATCAAACAAGAGGAAAATTTAGAGACACACTGCAAAAAAAAAGTAAAAAAGGTCATCATCAACCAGGGGGTGCGGGTTGGCGCAGCGGTAGTTCCTTTAAGCTAGCACCAATGAGGTCCCAGGTTCGAGTCCTGCGTCCGGCGCTTTATGTGCATTTGGTTTTCAGTCCATGCTCGCTTCCGCAGGTTTTTCTCCGGGTACTCCGGTCTTCCTCCTGCATTCAAAACTGATTTTAAAAAACATTTTGGAGCCCTGTTGAAGATAAGCTTCCTTTAGCTTATTTGGTACCAAGTACCAATTAAGTTGGGTTTTCTTGGCAAAAGCCTAAACAAGGTGAAGGTGAAGGTGATTTTATATTGCAAAGTTGTGCTAATCAAATTAGTTCGGCTTGCATTCCAAAATGTAAAAGTGGATCAAAACTTGATTTTAGGCTCTTTCTTTGCCTTAAATTGAAACACTGCATATAATGACACTCTGTATGTTTTGACTTTTTTATCTTTCCCAGGGACTTCCTTTCAGCATTACAAAATGATGTTTTAGATGGCACTTATGGCAAACAGGAATGAAGTGTATGCTATGAAGCAATGCACAGCTCTAATCAACAGCATCTGATAACCACCTTATAAATCGTCGGTCACATCACATACTGTTCTATATGACGAAAGATGCATTTTGAGAAAATCACATTTGAAAATTCGTACGTAGACTTTGTGTCATAGAAGAGCCTTTGCACTTAATTTCTTTTCTTCTGATACTAACATTTTCTAAAAGAAACAATTTTATTAAGTTTAATTTCAAATAAAAATGCTGCTTAAAACCTTATTTAAAGTGGTATTAAAGGCAAAATGAAGTTGCTCTGACTGAGATAAAAGTAGGCCTGTTGCAGATAGCTATGCCAAAAAATATTAATTCCAAAATTTGAGCCAAATCGGACAAACGGTTTTTGAGATATTTCTGTTTAAAGTTTTTTTGTATTCTATTGTTTTTGCCAATATATTGATGAAGTTAATGAGGAAAAGTGGCAAAATATGCTCATTAATATTAATTTTTGCCAATATTTTTCCAATATTTTATGAATAAACCTTCATACTACTTTTACCTTTAAGAATTTTAACTTGAAACTTTGCCAATGTATTTCTATGACCTAAAACTTTAATGTATGATTTGCCCGCCCATCTAATTTGCATAATTAATTAGCTTTTTGTATAATGCTCATTAATTATGCAAATATGCAAATTAGATGGGCGGGTAAATCATATGTTAATGTTTTAGGCCATAGAAACACATTGGCAAAGTTTCAAGTTAAAATTATGTAAAATAAAAATAGTATGAAGGTTTATTCATAAGATATTGGTAAAATAATGGCAAATATGAATATTAATGAGCACATATTGCCAATGTTGCCCATTAACTTTATCAATATATCGGCAAAAATGATAGAAAACAAAGAAACTAAAATCATGCATATCTTGACAACCGTATGTCCGATTTCCTTCAAACAAAAACCATTTTGTTCAGCGTTTTAAGCTTTACTTGTTTAATGTAATCAAGTACCTCTAAAATCAGTTTCTAATTTCCAGAAACATCCTTTCGATCCACCTTAATGTATCTTTGAACTTATAGATCTCTATGTGAAAACACTTTTTGTACATTTAGCAATCTTTTAGTACAGTATTTGAATACGTCAAACTGTGCTATATGATATAGATCTGTATGTGAAAAAAAATTTCATCGCGAAGTTGAAATAGCGCACCATATAGATCTGTATGTGATGCGTTGTTTACGTTATAGTTTAGTATGTGATTTTTGCATATAGCGCAGTTTGTGAAACGCTAAATTAAAATAGGATGCATATAGACCAAAAATTAGTAATTATTTCTTGTTAATTAGACTAAATTAAAGCCTGTAACTTAGTAGATATGAAGAAATCTTCAATATATCAATCCAGACAAATTTTCTCAAAAAATGTCATATAGACCAGTATGTGATCTGACGAAATGTACTCTTATCTAATATACTAGTAGCCTATATCATTGTAGGTATAAATGATATACAATTCCAACTCAAAATGTAATATCACGCAACATCATATATGATTAGGATTATAATAGCATGACCAAACAAGCTCTCCTGTGCGGTCTCTATTAAAACATGAGTGGACAGAATGTTTCAGTTTGATTCTTAAAGGTACATAGTGCGATTTATCAAATTTTCATTTTCACTGCCCTATGAAAGATCACAACTTAGATTTTAAATTTCAGTGAAGTTTGCGCTGCCCTTTTGATTTATGAGCAATTTGGTATTTTACGGTTGCCTGTACTTCACTGTGTAGATAATTTTATGATTACAATAATTAGACGCGTTTTTACCTATTTGAAACCGGGCATGTTTCATCCATAAAATTTCACATGGATTATGAGAAAAATTTGAATAATATTTTGGTACCAAAATCTCAGAAAGTTTGAAAAAATGCTAATCGAATCGGAGTGGGCTCCTTGAAAGTTAGAAACGATATTGTTCTCTGTATCAGATACGCAGTTCCATCTCGTATTTTTAACATTTTTGAGAAAATATGGAAATCGTAATTTGACATTGAACTCTTCATAATTACAGAATCAAAACAGGGTTCTATCAAAGATGGAATGTGAAACTGCATCACACAACCCTAAACGATACAATGATACGACACTTGTACAGTACAGTTACATGTGTCTGTCCAGCCTAGGAGCTGTAACTGCCAGAAACTTCATTTTGCGCTACAGGTGAAAATACAAGAGGTAGCATTTACAGCTGGTTTGGGATGGACGGTCACATATAATCTGGTTCTATCTTTGACATCGTATGGTTTTCGTGATGATCTCTACTTTTACCTTGTAGTGAATAATGCAATCGGTGTATTTCAAGCTTATTACAAGTGGAAGATTTTCAATCAGATTCTTCTTGAAACACATATTTTGTGAGATAGAACTGTATGTGATGCAGCTGACGATATATTTGCAATTGATCAATTTTAGTTACATTTGAGTGGAATCTCATTAACACAAAATCACTAGGGACAATAATTTTAGTTTGTGTTATCAGGATTTTGTGTTATCCAACTGAATTCACATAGAAAATTCACACTTGGAACTAAACAACCATGTTGTGTTATCAGGGTTTTGTGTTAACAAGGTTCCACTGTATAATTTATTTGTAATAACTTGCAGCTAAAAGCCGAATTAAAGAGTTGTGTTTGTTTTTTTCAAAAATCACTTAGTCCAATGGCTGCCAGCATGCAAGATTTTGAAACCGAAATGCTTCATCCAGATTGTTCCGAAACACATCTAACCTCAAATATCACGGGTCAGACATTCTTATGCAGATGGTCGGGGTTTGCTGCCATGTATGGACAATATCTAATAGTGATAGAACAGAATTTTTACAAAACTCATCTAGTCCAAG
Source organism: Ophiothrix spiculata (assembly GCA_000969725.1). Lineage (NCBI taxonomy): Eukaryota > Metazoa > Echinodermata > Ophiuroidea > Amphilepidida > Ophiotrichidae > Ophiothrix > Ophiothrix spiculata. The sequence goes on along the minus strand of JXSR01S074063.1, from coordinate 50,479 downwards.
GAATATGCATACTTGTTTTTAAATAACCTATCTTGTGTGTATGCATTGTAGTGCTTGTATGACTCTTTGATCAATATGACCACAGTTTTGGTCATTGTCACTGAGCTTTTGACAACAAATTCAACTCACTAAAACAGTAGTATAATAGATTTATAATCTATGCAAATATAACATGTAGTAGCTATTGGGCTAAGCGAGTTTTGGAAAATCACTCTTCAATTGTATATACAGCTGCTGGA
>JXSR01S074062.1:128146-141031 GCA_000969725.1 Ophiothrix spiculata | reverse complement strand
GAAAAAATCCATATATCTCAACTCTTTTATATGTTTTATCGCTATTGTATAATGGCAATAGTAACACGGAGAAACACAACTAAGTATAATTAAACATTTTACAAGTTGTCTTGGTTTGTTAAATATGGTGAAAAATATTCATCAAAACTTTCAACTGAACGAAAAATTATGTAACTGAATATAAGATAATGCCTTGAAATATGGGTTACTAACAAAGCTTATCTAAACTTTATAATGACCTTTAAATGCACAATGTTCAAGTTACTGTAAAGCATAAAAATATCACGAGTTTTTTGAATTGGCTTATTTCATGAGCACTACTACCTGCTAAATCAAAATATAGCGTAAAATGAATTTAACTTAGATTGGAATGATGATAATGATGCAAATTCGTGAAATAAAATGCACACAAGAAGTGAGACCTCAGAAATTGCTCAACTTTCAAGCTGTGAAATGAAGTTGCTTTACAGTACTAATAAAGGTTAGTCTCTTACCATCGACGTAACTCTCATGAGCACTTGGCGTATCAAACTCCCATGCTGGTTTAGCGATAGAGTCATTGTCTGATGCAGAGTTGGATGGTACCGGTGCCAGAGATGGCATCTGGCTGATATGTTGTCCATGGTAGGCATCATCGTAACCACAATCACCATCTAAACGGCTCAAAGAATTGTGATTGCTTGGAATGTACGAAGTAGGCCTGTTAGGTAACGGCGGTGGAGTTGGACTAGGTTGATTTTGCAGAGTCATTGGCATTTCAACTAAATTGGAAAGTTTACTATCTCTCTTGTAGGAATCTGTACCATAGCCCTCCAAGTAGCGATTTTCAGCGTGTTCAGAATGCATACGCATTGATCGCCTCTTGCGACGTCGACGCATGCCTACTATGAAAATCATGACGCAGAAAATGACAAGAAGGATGACTACAATGATGATAATGATCTCCAGCATTCCAAAACTGAAATCACTCTCATGCATATTAGGGTACAAGTCTCTCAAGATATCTTTACAAACAGGATCAGAGGATTTAGCGGAACAGCAGTGGTATTTCTCCAGGCTATTCCACTCATAGCATCTCTCGCCACCCTTGCATTGTTTCTGTTCACATTCAGAGATTACATCTTCACAATATGTCCCCGTGTAGCCAGTAGCTGTACAATTGCAGCTAAATCCAAGCCCTGTTTCCCTACATACTCCACCATGTTTGCAAGGCCCTTGTTGGCAGGAGCTAATCTCACAAGTATGGCCCCAGAAGCCTGTCGGGCACTCACAATCAAAGCCTGTTGTGCCTTTATGAATGCAGGAGCCACCATTACGACATGGTTGTATGAGGCATGGGTTGGTGGAATGTTGGCATCTGCTGCCTGTCCAGCCTGTAGCACATTGACAGGCAAAGCTGTAACCATAGTCAATACATATAGCTCCATTGTAACACGGGTTGCTACCACAGGCTGTCAATAGCCCAGCTGGACATTCACCTGCAATAAATGTCAAATAAACACTTAAGTTTTAAAATGATAATAGTTTGTGATTTTGACATTTTTGTAGGAATCTGGTCTTGTAAACAAACCCTGCTTAAATATCATCCTATTTCCTACAGACTAAACAAGCTTTTCAATGTATTGTGAAAATCAATACAGTTAAACTTCAACCTTTTTCTTAAATCCCAGAGCTAATAAATAAGGGCATAGACTACCATGCCTATTTCTGAATGTGACTGGTAACAAAACCTGATTCACATTACGCAAGGTTGTGTGTGCCAGTCACAATTTTTGAACACAACAATCAACACACTGAAGAGTTTTAATATCACATACCAAGCCACCAACATTGTCAACGTCACTCAAGTGAAAACTTTGTCACAAAATTGTCAGAAATTTAAAAAAAACTTAAACATGCATTTCTATTATTTACTCTCTATGTGTATCCAATACTAACCTGTTTCTGTAGAAGACACGCCCTCTCCACTTCTCGGTAATTTCTCGTCATCTAGACCCATATCACCCATACACCCAACAAATCCATTATCAATCGCATTCCTCTTGCGACGAGACCCAGCAGGCACGCGGCCACCAAACATCATCGTGTCAAGATTGAGTTCACGATTGCCGCCTGGTGCAGTGCCACTGGATGAGAATTGGTCATCTAGTGTGATGGTTGCGGAGTTGCCACGCCGATTGACCCCTATCTTGTGCCACTGACCATCATCAACACGATTTGGATATAAACGGATATGTGCTTCACCACTGCCACATTCAAAGTAGAAGTTGACGACTCCATCTTGAATCTGGAAAGGAGTATTTATTATTATTTGTTTATTTCACTTTTGTTTTACTGGGAAACCCATCAGCGGGATACTGAGTAGATATACAAAAGCTACATCTTAAAGCATATTCATTATAGCATGTATTCTACATGTAAGTGTACATATACTATTATTGTTTCAAATAAATTTGGACACAAACATGATTTCTGAAAGCACCCACTACGTATCTACAATATGTAACAAGAACAGGACACCGGAAAGTTTGTCATGTGAGTGCAAGAAAGTCGTATCTGCAATGGCTGCCTAAGTTATATTTATTTGACACCCAGTCACTAGAATGTGAAAAATCACCCAAAACCTCCCTGCCACATGTCAGTGGCTCTTGAAATAGTTCTTCAGGTGACACCGTCACCTGAAGAACCATTTCAAGAACCACTGACCCAAGACTGGAGATTATACAGTGTGCAATCCAAATTCATGACAAATGGCAGCTATTGCAGATACGACTTTCTTGCACTCACATGACGGCATGTAACACCGTTTTCTAATCAGTGATCCACAATACTGCAATTGCATACGCAATCATTTTACGCTGGGCTCTGTTTTTATTTGAAACAACAAACGTATGGACATTTATTTGAAACAACAAAAGTACGGAAATCAAGTTCTTGGACATACCTGTAAAGTGGCAAAGTCATAGCTGCCCTCCGCATGCATGATGATTCCATTAGCTGAACGAGTCTGGAAGGCTGCAGATAGCAGGGTGGACGTAGTAGATAACTCCAAGTTGTCATATCGTACATAGCTATTACCGTTGAAACTGATAGGACGCAAACTAGTATCTGAATACAAACCACACCAAAACATTGGTTAAATTGGTAGAAATTATTTGAACAAGATTTGATTACAAATTATATAATATATAGTTGACACAGAAGTTTGGATGCATTGAAATTCAATGCATTTATTTGTTCTCTTTTTCACTTGCAAAACAGAATGTAAATTTATCAATCTCTTTCAAAATAATAGTGTGCATATATTCATGAAGTCTAAAGAAAAATAGTTCGAGATGCAATCTCAGGTCAAAATAAACAAATCATCACCAGATAGTAACAACATGACAATAATACATTCTAAATGTACTTTACACAGATCATCTTGCAGTTTCAATCTATCTCACATGCTTTGAATTTTTGCCTCCTAATAGGGTCATTCCAATCTCAAATGTCACAAACCTTACCAAAATGTTACACGATCCTGCCCTTGAATTTGAATGACCTTGAGTTATCTTCAAGGGCTGCTGCATACCTGGAACATATCCAAAGCTCATTTGAATTGAAGGTCAAGAATATGTAACAATTTGGTAATGCCTGTGACATTTGAGATTGGAATGACCAATAGAAGTTGGTGTATTTTTGCTGCTTGGAGATCATTTTGAGAGTACCCATATGATTGTTAACATTTGACTTACCACCACAGTGTATACTATTGTCTGGGCATACACAGCTGAATTCCACACCGTTAGGAACACATTCCAAGTAGACTGGGCATGGGTTACTAGTGCAAGCATCTGGTAGCAGGGGACCTTCAGTCACAATAGCTTCATCACAAGTATCGGCTGAAATAGCAAAAAAGTTGAAAGTCAAAATAGATTAGTATCCCTAAAACATAACATAACATAAGGTAGCTTTATATAAAACTGCTTTACGTATGCATTTGGCGTATTAATGTGTATTACATGGACCGTGTATCTTGCCATGTGTTTTAATGTAAAAATAGGTCAACCGGCATCTTTCAAAAAGGAACCCAAACTGTTTACAACTACATTACAAGGGTAGCTATGAATACATGGACCTTAATTTTATTCTGTCAGGTTGCACTAAATAAGTTCAAGTTAATTCTTCTACTCCGGCAAGCCACTCGCAGCGGCTTTAGAAAGCATGCATGATTGGACGGAATTAATTTCTGGTGTAAACTTTTTTATAAAAATATATGTAACAAATAAATAAAAAGCAAAGCAACTGAATCTGTAACTGCCTGTTACAAAGAGGTATCTAGAGCCATCATCAATTCTGGCAAAAGTAATAAGGCTGGCGCTCTAAAACCATTATAAGTGAAAACAATGTGATGCTGTGAGCCGCTTTCTGTCCAATGAGAGTGTTTTGTGAATTTTTTTCCGGAGTGAAAGAGTTAAACCCATTATATCTGCCTATCATCGACAAAATGGATGAAGGAGTCTCCTTACTGGAATATAAATGTTAACATGTTTCAACCTATCTGGCTACACACATAAATGAACTTTTTTCAGAACTTAAAAAAAAAGCTTTACAAAACTCCCGACAAAACAGCAGCGTGTTTGTGCACTTACTTTTGTCCCTGCAAACACAGACACTCCTCCTGACATGCCTTGGTGACACAAAGCTTGTCGTGGTAGTATACACAGTAGCAACACTAGATTCATCCAAATCAATCTCTGTCATACAACGCTTGTTCTTATCGCACTCATGGGTACAAACATCCGCCAAGATCGAGTGAATCCTCACATGCATCCGCTCCTCAAGACTAGATGCGCTGGAGTTGACTTGACGCTCCAGGGACCGAGGTTTGATAAAGGAATTACGCTTGCGCTTGACAGCAAACAAGACTTCGGTGTCATCATCGTTACTAGGCGCTGCATGGATACTTATGATCTCAACATCTTCAGATTCTGCAGATCGCAATATATTACTAATTGTGTGCTTGAAGGTGTCAAGGTGAAAGGTCACAAATTTCTTAGGTGACAACCCACTAAATCGGATGCTCACGCTATTTTCAAGCATATCAGTAGTGATAAGTCCGACGGTAATTTGAACTTCGCCGTAAGTTGTGAACTGGCCATCGGATACACTGATGTTGAGCTGATAATATCCATCATCTAGTTCTGGCTGAGCAAGCAACTTGCCGTCTTCTGGGTCGACATTAAATAGTTGACCCAGATCTCCAACAACATTGTATGTGATTGTATCAAAGGGGTCGCGGTCTTCGGCATGAATCCAGCCAATGATTCCACCGGGGAAATTATCCTCTCTGGAGTGGATGTTGATCACTAGGGGCGATGCCACTGATGGGGGGTTACTAGGCTCAATTACTTCAACTGTTATATACGTCACTGTTGACAGAGCTGGCTTGCCACTGTCAGTTGCTTGAATTGCCAGCAGATAAGATTCTTTCTGCGATCTATCAAACAAGATGGTGTTGTGAATAGCGCCCTCAGGAGTGAGATAGAAAGCGCTCTCATCACCGGAGAGAACGCTGAGAGTAAATGGCGGTCCATTAGTGGGCGTGTCTGCATCAGTTACATTGAGCTGAAGGAGCAAGGTGTCCAGTTCTGTATCTTCCTGCAATGACAAGGAAAAACATTCCCAACATGTGAATTGCCACTTTCACTAATTTTTACAAATTCTAAATTAATATACTCCACACCTAAAAACTGAATGGTGATATACTCGCTTATTAAGTATATTATATTTGGCATCAATAGTCCGTATCTGACTGAAATTAGAGAAAAAATCTTGTTCTTAAGGGATTATTCAGGAAACAATGACATAAAAATTGTCATCTTATCTAGTTTATGAAATCATACTTACTTGATTTTTGTCAGCTACTAATAAACTAGAACAGAAGATTGTTCCTTATATAGTATTGAAAAAAAGTCTCACAAGTGTAATTTCATAAGATAAGATGAAAATCACTGCTCCAGAGACAATTTTGTTTGTATGATTGAAATTGTATGTGATAAAATATGAATGTTTCATGATTGATGCAGAAAAAGATTTACTTTTATGACAGATATTACTCAAATTTTAACATTTCCATATATGAAAAGGGCATGTATGAACAAGCTTCATTCGATACACATCAACGTGTCTTCAAGCCAACTTAAATAGTCACAAACAGAAATATTTAACTAAACCCTTAATTATCAAGGTTTTATGTCAAGATTTTGTCTTTTTATGTTCACAAGTTTCATATTTGCTTACACAACCTTACCCTTCGGACAATAGTGTAGTTTTGCCGTTGGAATCTTGGTGCATTATCATTGATATCGCCCACCACTACTTGAACAGTCACATCTGTAAAGCTGGGTGGATCTCCCCGATCACTAGCTCGCACTGCTAAACTGTAAGAAGAAATCTGAAACGAAATACAGGTTAAGGTAAAATATTTTCAATTTTCATTGGTTTTCAAACATACAACATTGTTTTTTCTTTTGGATTTTTTATATTATATTTTATAAAATACCACAAAATTCTGCTAAACTTTATCATTAAGTAAATATTGTAAGTAAGTTCAATGGCAGATCTAATGCATGGCAAAAGTTGTTTGTAGATAACTGTAAAGCAGCATATCAGAAGAACACACATTGTGGCTATGTACTACATTCATTCAATTGATCATTGAAACTTCATCAGAACGTAAAAGTATGTGCAACAGCATTTCAATTTTGGAATTGAAATTTTTTTGCAAATTTTACTGCAAATACAGTACATACCACTGTCATTATTCACATCTTTCTAATAAAAGATCTATTCAAATGGTGAAAAATGAAAATTTTTGCCCATGATTGACTAGGACATTTCGTCAGTTATGGGCATCTTCTGATAAAAAGGTGGGAGTTGTGAACATTGTCTGGAGGGAGTTAATTGCAGTCTATAAAACCTACCTGTTCTCTGTCTAATTCAGCAGCCAGACTTATCAATCCGTTGTTAGAATCAATGGAGAATTGATTGAATAGATCACCACGCACAATGGCGTATGTCACTTCACCCAATGCACCACTATCCAGGTCCTCAGCCATCACCTAGAAAAGAAATTCAACAAACTCAATACAAAGTTGATTCATTTGAAATACAAAAACAAATAATTATCTACTTCAATGTTTGCTAACTTCCGTATTCTGAATTATCAAGGCTATGTTAACTGTGAGCTGCTAATTGTCTGTGGATACCTGAACAAAACTTGGGGAGCTGATCCAGACTTTATGTGTGGGCTGATCAAGGTTCTGCTGTTGCAGCAGAACTTGAAATGATACTTGGTATGGAATTAAGCTTATCTTGGGCCAAAATAATCAGCACACACCTATACAGTGTGTGGAAGCCACATGGAAGTACTAATCAACAAGACAAAGTGCACTATAAATTCCATGCATTTTTTCTTCTCTTAAATTTATTAAAAGTTTGTCAAGTTGAGTCAATTGAACTTAGGCCAAAAAAAAAATTGTTTGGTTGCCCTCCACAGCTTTTTTCAGAGAGGGTTGGTCGGTCGTTTTTGTTTTTTAATTTTTTTTTTTCCAATTCTCTTCCACAGAGCGCTAGGTCGATCGGCCGCTCCAGCCTTAACAACTTCCCCCGCGACATCCAAATCAAAACAATCAAATACCTCTTGTAGTGATTTGGGACATCCTAAACAATTTGAGGGTTGAATATCGAAAAAAGAAAAATATAAAATTTCTTTTTTGTAGTTTTCGGTAAGTTTTACATATTTTTGAGGAAAACAATTTTAATAAAAAAAAGTTTGGGTCGGGCTGAAAAATAGGGTCGGTCGGTGGAGGGCAACCAAACAATTTTTTTTTTGGTCTAAGGAGTTATTGGCAAAATGGATCCTGCCTTACCTGTGCAATGCTATCCTCCACCCTGGCAGCTTCAATCACTTCAATATTATAGATATCTTGGCTAAACATTGGCTTGTTATCGTTAGCATCTTCCACTAGGATATTGACCATTGTCGTGTCCGATAGAGGGCGCAATCCACCGTCGGTAGCTTTCACCGTCAGGAAGTAGTTGTTTGACTTCTCAAAGTCCAATGCCTCAGCAATGGTTATTTCACCTGGAAAATGATAATGTTGGACAAAAGTTTAAGACAAACTTAATGATTGCTGTAAAGATAGAGTTTTTTACATTTCTTTCAGATTTCACTGGATACATCAGCAAAATGCTTCCAAAAATATACTCAAGGTAGAATGCCTAAATCAACAATAAGTACAACTAAGCTACTTCCCTTTTTTCTCAGATCTTTGTGCTACACCTGTAAGGATCAGACCTAGAAGCATCATGCTACATTCATACCCCGTTTCAATCAGAATCATTCTCTCAGACCTTTGTGCTACACCTTCGAGCATAAGACCTGAGCATCATGCTATATTCATACTCCATTTGGATCAAAAGCATTTCAAATAATTTTCGAAAGAACAATCGCAAAAATTGAATTCACACTTAAAATGTAAATGAATTGCGGCAGCAGATGACATGAAAACTCAAAGAAGTTGAGCTTTTCTAAACTAAGTTTGCACTGATGCAAATAGTGTTGTGTTTTGAGATCCAACATCCAATCAGCACCATGTATTTGCATTTGCATTGAGTGTAAATATAGCTTTACTGCATACAATGCTAGAGTGCTATAGTTTCACCATATTTAGTCTTCACAATTTATCAATGACTTGGGTGAAGAATCATCCAAGGAAACTAATGACTGTGACTGAACTGATCAAGCTCTGGGGAAATCTTCCTGAGAATGCTTATTTTAAATCTATATTGACAAAGATCCGGTTCAATTTTTAAGTGTACATGTTATGCATGCTGTGTCAGATAAGTTTTGATCATGCTGTCATAACCAGGCATGAAAAGGAACCTTCAAGAAAAAAATGAAAACTGTCAAAATTTGCACTGAAGAGCTCAAATAAGGCTGATTTAACAAGAAACCCCTATAAAATGGTACAACTACAAATAATAAAAAAAGCTTAAAATCGTCTGAAAATTTTCATGCCTGCACAACATAAATTGATTAGTCTGAAATGTAATGAGACACTACACTCCCATAAAGAGTACCCCTTGATCTCATTTTTGCACACTAACCTGTATCGGGATGTATAGTGAATTTGCCATGCTCATTACCAGCTATAATCTCGTACATAATCTCGGCATTGATACCAACATCCTCACTGATAGCCAACACCGTCACCACCTCACTACCGACGGCCAAATCTTCAGACAACGTGGAGTTGTAAAGATCCACCTCAAACTGTGGCTCATTGTCATTCTCATCCAATACATTGATGATAACATGGGCTTGGGAAGCCAGTCTAGTATTGCTGCTATCTGTAGCTTGAACTGTGAGGTTGTACTGACTACGAGTCTCGCGATCCAAAACACGACGCAGGGTAATGATACCAGAATCACGGTCTATTGTGAAATCCTCTGCAGCTACATTGACGAGGGAGAATGTAAACTTGCGATTGACGCCTGAATCAGGGTCAACAGCTTGCACTCTTGTCAATAAAGTATTCACTGTTGTGTTCTCGCTCACTGATACGTTGTAGACGACTTTAGTAAATATTGGTGGGTTGTCATTCTCATCTAACAAACCAATCCAAAGCCACATAGAGCAGCTATTCCCATCTGTATCAGCAGCTATTGCTTCTAGCTCATACAATGGTTGGGTGTCACTGTCCAATGTGTCAGCTACAGTCACTGTACCAGTGTGTTCATCAATGGCAAAGAACTCTGACCCGGCACCTAGGATGGAGTAGCTGATTGCTGCATTAGGCGTATCATCTGCATCTGTAGCAGAGACCTGCAAGATGTATTCACCTACAGACATTCCTTCGCTGATGTCTTCTGAATAAACCATCTGTGGAGAAATCAAAGAAACATCGTCATGTGAGTGCAAGAAAGTCATATCTGCAATAGCTGCCATTTGTCATTAATTTTGACTGCACAATGGATATCTCCAGTCTTGGGTCTGTGGTTCTTGAAATGGTTATTGCTGTCACCTGAAGAACCATTTCAAGAACCACTGACATAAGAAAGGAACAGTTTGAGGGAATTTTCATTCTTGTGACAAGGTGTAAAATAAATATAACTTAGGGCAGCCATTGCAGATATGGCTTTCTTGCACTCATATGACGACATGGTCTCATCAATTTGTGACCGTAACTGACTTGATATACAATCGTTATTTTCTTCGCTGCTTTCAAATGACAAAATAATGCATGCGTTCTAATAAAAATCAAATAATGCCAAGTTCAGCAAGTTGTTGAAAGTACACTATATGTGTAATTGGTCATAGGAATAATATTGATTACCATCAGTGTTTCCGCTAAGGTTTTTGAACTTGCGCCAATTCAAGCAAGTTTGACAAAGTTTAAGTGGTGCTTGCGCCAAAATCATAAGCTGTGGCTGAAAATTGGCTTGATAAAGCTAGCAAAATATCTTTCTTACACATTTTCAGAAACTTGTTGCGCCAATTTTCCCTGCTTCAGCGCCAATGGCGCGCCATACGGCTTTAGCGGAAACACTGATCACCATAGCTATGACGTATAAGGTCTAATTTTGTTAACAATTATGGCTATTGGGCTATCTGACATAGACTTGTTTAATCAAACAGATGTGTAGAGCTGTATTGCACAGAATTTAGCACAAGTACATTTTTTCTGCCTGCAATCTGCATGCCACTAACTGTATTTTTATCCAACACAAATCCTGCGAGACTTGTTGTGCTTTCTTTTACCAATAATCAAGGATGCTTTAAATACTGCATGAAAACAAACAGGGGATAACAAATTTGTCATTCAAGAAATCAGATTCAAACTTGTGGAAATAAATTAAACAACTTTATAAATTTGCATTAAGAACTATGGATTTTATCACTACTACGATTTTGTTATGCCTGCACAGCGGATTTTGGGAGTAGTTGCAAACATATCACACACTAAAACATGCATGAAGAGCAACTGGTCTTTTACATCAAAGAATACACCATTAGGATATGGTATCACTCAGCTGCCAATAGAAAAGCCTTATTTCTGTAATCTAAATCATAAGACATACTGTAAACGCCAATATTTTTGCGCTCAACCAAATTTCGACCATTTCGCGCGGTTTTATTTTCGCGCACGTGAACATTGGCCGAGTATGGAACTTCCATTTCAACAAATACAGAGTAATTTTCATGGTGCATTTATTTTCGCGCTTAATTAATTTTGCGCGAAAATAAATGTAGCGCGAAAAATACCACTTATACAGTAATTCATTTTGCCCTACCTGAACACAGACTGGCTCATTATCGTTGACATCCAGCACCTCCACCGTTGCCTTGGTGCTGTCCATAAACACCCCATCAGTCACCGTGATATTCAGCTGATAACTCTGCACAAGCTCTCGATCCAATGGTCTAGCAACATACAGCTTCCCTGAAGCAGACTCGATACCAAAGTGTCCCCATGGATCACCGCCTGTCAGATAATACACCAGGTTACCATTAGCAGGCAAATCTGCATCAGTAGCTGTGATCTCCATGACGACGGTTCCTATAGCGACATTTTCAGCTACGGATCCTGGGTATGTTGGATGAATAAAGTGAGGCGGAGAATCGTTGAAGTCCATGATGTTGATGTTGATCTGTGCTGAAGCAGAGTTCTGGATTCCAAGTGTTCCACCATCTGTTGCAAAGACAATGAGCGTGTAGACGGCAACCATTTCTCTATCTAGTGACATGATGTTGGAGATGACCCCTGTTACTGGGTCAATGGTGAAGACATCTAGGGCTTCGCCGTCTATATCATCTTCTGTCAGACCAAGGCTATAGCGGATCTTCCCTGAAGGACCATCATCTAGATCTGTAGCATGGACCTGGATCAAAAAACCAAAGAGACCGTTTTATGCTTCAGGAATTTTGTTGCAATTTATTCTGATGAGAAAACGGAAGTTACCAGAAATAATTTGCTGGATTGTACCCTGGTCAGAGCGGTATGAGATGAGTGGTTTGTCACAATCTTGACCCATATATTACATTTGTCCACCAGGCTGGTGCCAAAAGTTGAGTGTGCTTGAAATTCTCTTAGACAAGGAACCTACTGCTAACTGTCTTGTGGAAACCTATATAAAAATTGGAGAGCTGACCCAGGCAGCAGTGGTGCATTAAACCTGTTTTGTGCATACAGACCATAGTGTCTAACACATGATATGTAAAGTGCCCAGTCTTGGGACAGTACCTCTTGATATGATACATAAGGTAATGAGTCACTGACATTGGGAGATAAATTTGACGGCTTCATACATTCTAGTGACAAGGTGATAAATAAATATGACATATGGCAGCCATTTCAGATATTACTTTCTTGCATTCACATTATGAGACAGCTACATATACGATGGACAAGATCTTACCTGCAGAATTTCTGAGTCAATCTGCTGATTTTCAGGCACTCTGATTTCATAGATATCATTGTCAAAGAACGGTGGGTTATCATTAACATCCGTCACGGTCACCCGCACTTCCAAGTAGGAGGCAACTTTTGGCTTGGTCAAAGTTTCCACCTTCAGTAGCAGTCTATACCACTTGCACTGCTCATGATCCAAGGGACTAATAACGGACAAAGCGCCACCTTGGCTAATGCTAAATTTAACAGGCAGATTTGTGCGCATGTCATTTCCAGGAACGATACTGTATTCCATGCTTGAATTATGATAAGCTGCAAAGGTGTCTAACACGTTCCCTACGGCAAAGTCCTCTGGGATGACATACATTGGTATGTTGGTGGTATCTTCTCCTTGCATTTCAAACTCAGGCGGGATCACACTGGG